>VZTV01119014.1:1382-11599 GCA_013400875.1 Anhinga rufa | reverse complement strand
GGCTAAACCATGACAGGGGTAAAAGCAGATGCTTAAACTGATACAGGTTTGATGGTCTTTCCCTCCTGAGGATGAGACAGGGCACAAAATCAATTCAGACATATGAGTTCTTTCCTAGATTTGGACTACATTTCCCAATTCTGGGAAGCATAGAGTCCATCATGCATCTGTTAGATCAGGAAAAACTGGAGAGGAAATTATTAATCAGATGAAGTCAAATAAACCAAGGCATCATTTGAAGATCAGTCTAAAAAGATACATTGTTCATTATACTTTTCCTAAATATTTGTCTTTGCTTGTTCTGTGGATTTTTTTTTCCATACAGGCCAATCATTGTCACCTGTCTTCTTCTTGTCATCACATGCCATGAATAAACAGAATAGTAAAAATCACACTTTATTATGAGAGACATTATTCTGTGCAGTGCATGTTAGAGTTCAGCAGTATGACAAAATATAACACAGAATGTAACTGGGGTTTCTATTTCATTTCCATAGTTAAAGAACATTTCTTGAAATTGGTTTTCATTATTTATCTTTTTCTCACTTAAAAAAAAATACAGGACCACCTGCATATAGATAAAGGGAAGGGAAATGAGTTTTTGTTTTTTCTATTTTAAGTACAAACATTACTCTTTATAGTCAAAGTTTTCTGAGGGATTGATGGTGTCTTGAGTGTATTTGTTTTAATTCTCCTCAATTCAATTTACAGAAAATGTCCTAGTGCAACAACCACAGAGTAAATACAGTGATGCACAGTATAACAGCATTAAGTTTCTCTCGTTTTGGTCACTTGCCAATGCTTCACCTGAGTATAAAATGAAGACTCCAGCATCTCAACCATTCAGCCTTAGAATTTTGTGATTTGTCTGAAAAAAATTTAAAACAGTCAGGAATTCTGGGGCAGAGAATGATGGAAATGGACTTGTTTTGTGTCATTTGTGAGATTAGTCCAACAGAGAAAAGAACATACTTCGACAGCTAGAAAAAGGTATGGCTTCTCATATAAACTTCTAGTAAAATTGTCATGTGGAGCAGACACATTACGTAATACCCCAGTAATGCAAGTCTCCCCATAATCTTGTCTGGGAGACCTGTAGGTCAGCCCTCATGTCCGTGGGAGATAGTAAGTTGATGACATTATAGACAATCTTAAATGGCTAACTTTCGGTATAAATTCTCCAGTAGGACTGATCTCTGCCTTTTGAAAGTCCAATTAACTCTTGCTCATGTACCACATTGGATTTAGAGAAACTTGGCAACCTGAGAAACTTGGCACCTCTTTACTTTTTTCCAGCTCTAATATTCAACTGCCCTACACACGGATACAAGTTGAGATGTTACTCCATCCTGTTCCTGCATAAACTGTAGGAAAAAAGAAACTGACTGGCAAATCTGCCACTAGGTGTGAAGACAAAAATAACTTTGGGGATCCATGTTCATTTGAAATGTTCATTTCCTTTTGCACCAGCCACTACCAGGTAACTACTTTACTTGGATTGCAGACTTAGGCTAAATTAAACCAATGACTTAGTGTGAAATCTCCATGACCTATTAGCCAGAATCCTTGAATCATAAAGTCCTGGTTGTTCCTAAATAAAAAATCAGGGGTTTTATTTCGTCGACTGGGTTTATGGCAATGAAATATGGTTACATGAAAACTTCTGACCTTTTGCTGTATCTTTTTGAGAACTGCCCTGCAAATGACCATTCATATTAATTGGGTATCTGAAAAACAGATGTTTCTGTGCAATTTGTTCCCTGATTTTCACTCACTCCACTAATAGTACTTACTGCCACCCATCAACAGATAATAGACCTAATATAGTGTAACAAGATTAAACTGAATATTTGACTAACATCAGTGACTGTTCTCTGTCAGTGCCAGATAACTCAACCAAACATTTTAAGAAGTTTTACTTTGTTGACTCTGTTACAACACACATTGAACCTGACCCTCCTAAAACACCTGTGATATTATTTCATTCTAATAAACCAATGTGTAAACACAGGGATTGAGGACTTGGTACTTACTCAGTTATACCATGCCTGCTGTCATGGCAGTAACCTTTCTTCGAAGACCAGGATAGACAGAGTAATAACTCCCAAGAGAACCTCCACATATTTCATCTCAGTTGTCAAAATTTTTAGTCACTGTAAATCAGAGTAATTCGGTTGTGGAGATGATGTGAATCATTTCGGTTAGCTTTTGGTTTTCATTGTTTGCTTTTGTCCCTTTCAAAAGCTGAAATTATGAGTATTAAATGTAAACTCAGCATGCACCATAAAAGATGTGGAGAAACAAATCTTTCAAATATTACTCTTGGTATGATGTTCAAAATATATTCCTATTTTTTTCCTAGTTAGTTTGGTTTTAAACTTGAACAACTTGAGGTGGATCCCAGACAAAAACCTGGAACCATGTTATCTTTAGATCAGTTTCAGAAAATGTGTAGTACCTTTACCATGGTGAACAAAAGTGTAGCTTCCTCTTTATCCCTTTTTTCATCCCATGGGTGTTTTGATCTAATGAGGCTGATCTTTCATTTCAGGGATACAAACTCATATGTTCAAAACTAAAAGGGGTGGGACCTTTGCTGTCAAACCAGTCAAACATTTCTATATTTTGATTGATTGATGGATTAACAGAAGGATAATATAAAACCAAAGCGAACTCAAGTTAATACAGATTATTTTAAGACTAAATTAAAATCTAAATTAAAATTTAGTTCCATCTACAAACATGGAAGCTATGGGTGTGAGCCTGTGACTATGAGAGTCCTCATGTTTTACTGTAAGAACCACTATTGTTAAGGGTGGAAGAGGTAATAAGGATTGTCCTGACAAATTACCTCCCTGAATATATAAATAGCACACTTTTTTACACTATTAATTGAAGAAGGATCCAGGAATAGTAAATACACATTTTATTCTATAAATCAGTTTGACTTAATATGGCTTACTTGAAGCATATCTATCAGTGATGATCAAAAAATTAATTAATATAAGAGAAAAGAAATGAGAAGAGAAGATATCCTGGAAGATTGTTCACATTTCCAAAGGAGCTTATTAACAAAGATATATTCCTGTTGTCAAAACTCTTTTTTCAGCCATCTTTCTTCAGGGCTTGTGCATGGTTCTTATGAATAGAACCACAGCCATTTACAGAAGGGCTGAAGACATATGGCACATCTCTTACCAGAATGTCTCTCTAACTTCACTGTGAGATTGCACATATTTCCATAACTTTCTGAACCATAAATCCTTAGATCAGGAAAATAACTTAAAGATACTTAGAGGTTTATTTAAGACTTTATGGCTTCTTATATACTGTATGATATCTCTCATAAAGAGCTTTTCATGTGACCTTAATTGAGGGAACATCACGGCCAGCCAAACTAGTGGTACCTGCAGGAAAACAGGTTTCAGAAAGGGCCAAAAGCAAAACATGGCACAGGAGGAGGAAGCCAAGGAGGGAGCAGCAGCACAGGGATTCCCAGACTGGAGGAGGAGGAGGAAGAAGAGGAGGAGGGCAGGAGGTGCTGCAGGTGCAGAGCAGGGGTCCCCTGCAGCCCTGCAGAGACCCCGCTGGAGCAGAGACCCAGCCTGCAGCCCGGGGAGGGCCCCACGCCGCAGCCGGGGGATATTTCCTGCAGGAGCTGTGGCCATGGACAGCCCAGGCGGGAGCAGGTTGTCCCTGAAGGACTGCAGCCCGGGGAAGGGCCCGCGCTGGAGCAGGGAGATGTGTGAGGGGAGAGGAGTGGCCGAGAGGGGCTGTGATGGACTGACCGCAACCCCCATCCCCACCCCTGCGCCCCTCGGGATGGGGGAGAGGAGTCGTGAGTGAAGGGGTGAAGCTGGGAATGGGGAAAAGGAGGAGAAGAAAGGTGTTGGTTTAATGTCTGCCTTTTGTTTCCCCCTACTCAAATTATTAATTATATTTTTATTGGAACTGGCAATAAATTAAATGGGTCTTCCCCAAGTAAGCCTTTTTTTCCCATGACGGTAATTGGTAAGTGGTCTCCCTGTCTTTTTCTCAACCCATGAGCTTTTCCACCCTATTTTCTTCTCTGTCCTGTTGAGAAGGGGGAGTGAGAAAGCGTCTGGGTGGGAGTTTGGCCTTTAGCCAAGGTTAACCCTCTATGGTCCTGTTGACTTTTAGATGATGTCTCTTAAGATGAAGGGTCTCTTAAAAGAAAGGGAAAAAGGCAGTTCCCAATTTAGAGTGACACTTTCTGTGAAGGCTATTTTACCACTTGGACTGGCTGATACTCATGGGCTTACCTAAGGTGGCTCAGATGTATGAACTATAGTCTTTAAGTCTGTAGGTTTGGCCTTGTGCCAATCAATAAATACCATGAAAATCTTGATAAAGAGCCTTCATGACTGCTAGGATCCCTCTGTTTCTGCACTGAACAACTTCAGATCAGGTTCTTATTCTGAGTTATAACTCTTAGCAAGTAAGCTGCTGCCTTCTTTATCAGCTCCAAGATTGGTTTACACTGCAGACCTCTACAAAGCACGTTGCAATGTCTTTTTGAACAACTACATCATGTGGATCTCATCAGCACCTGTAACATCTGAAATTGTCAAAACCATTTACCAGAAATAATTGAAAAAAGTTGTGCTGACCGTCTCCAAATGTGACTAAAAGCATCACCATAACTAACAGACTCCATTAATCTGTAAACAGTAATTATTACCCTTTCATTTAACAGAATGTTAATTGCAAGAATTAATGTTAATGTAATATATAATTAATATAACAGGATTCTAAAACCACATATACTAGGAAAGTAAAAATAAGTCATTCATGCCTTTCATTATCGATGTATATTTATTTTGTTTTCAGTAAGACAGAAGCATAGATTATAAGACCCAGAAGAATGATCCATTTTCTCTAGTCTCTTCAGCAACAATCTATATATTTTGGTTAATGTGAGAAAAGAAATTACTTGCCTACAGCAGAAAATGACCTGCAGATGTATAACTCTGATATCAGAGTCCTGTTACTAGTCAACAAGAGCTCTGTTTATATTCAGGATGTAACCAGAATTTACACCACTATAACTAAAAGTTTTTGTTCACTTTGACCAATTTTAGTTGCAGAAAAGTATCTATCTAGCATAAACTGGGTTGTGAAAGAAGTATAGCCATGATAAAACAGTGTCTCTCTAATCGTGATGGGCTAGGTACAGCGAGACACTAGAGCGCTCAGGTTTTTTTTTGTAGAAAATTCCTACACTTGTCAACAGGAATTGTTTGGATGTACCTACAGCAGAATATGGCCCTATTTCTATTAGAAAGAGTAAGATTATGAACAGAAATATTAAAGCAAAGTTCAAACCATTTTGTTGTGCAGAAAGAATTAGCATACCAGCCTTGCATAAGGAACAAATTACAAGACCAAGAGTCTTCTGCTTGGACAACAACAGCTGGAAGCAGGGCAAGAAGGAGTACAGAAAAAAATGCAATAGAGGTCTGTTAAATCAGATCTGTCATGGAGAAGGTGAATAGGGAAAAAATGGAATATTTGGGGAAGACAAATTTCAGCATTAATGGATTTCTAAGATAAAGACTTTTTTGACAGGGATTAGACAAAATAATGAGACAAATATCTATCACAGGATATTAAATATAAAGAAAATTCTTCTGATGCTTAAGCCCCTTCAGAAGCTTAAGGAAGACTCCGAATCACCAGTCATGGTGCCAGGAAAATGTTCCAGAAATTATTGCAACTTTATTGTCCTGATCTTGTACCTTTTTCTTACACCAGTCACTAACAGTCAATGTCACAGACTTGATACGAAGCTATATGAACCTTTAATCAAACCCAGAACCATTTCTTCCTGGGAAAAGAAAAAAAGGTTTTTTGTTATCAATAACATGGAGTATCTCCTCTATATAGATCATAACAAAACCAATCAGCCTATTGTTTTCAGTGAGCATTGCAATAGATGATATAAACCCTAAAATCCTCTTGACTACTGAAATCTATCCTAGTTTACCTTTATTTTTAAGCACTATTGCCAGTTAGTACTGATGGTTATGATGCAAAATGCAAACCAAGGAGACTTCTCCATTTGAGCAGGAAAGATCCTAATTATTTTTTTTCTGTTTCCAGTTTTTAAAAGTTGCTCAATTCTTTACAAGTCTTACATAGAAATGTGTCTGGAATATTTTCAGGGATTATTGTCAGAGTGAGAAAAGGTCAGGCAAAAGAAGTGCACTATTAAGTCTTTGAGGAGATGACAAGACTGTTCAGCAGATATAGGCTGATTAAATTATGCTAATCTGCTTTTACTTACAAACATACAATTCCCCCAGATAGATTTTGAATAAAGCGCATTTTAAAGAGGTTAAACAGCAAAGTTTATTTTTCCATAGGGAAGCTTCTAGCAATGATTTCTTACTGAATTGTGTGGGCAACTCTGTGTAAATGTGCATGCACATTCATGCAGGGATGTACATAACATTGATCCAACACGGTGAGAGCAGAATATTGTCTGCACAGCTAGAATCACACCAGGACGTATGGCACACACTAGAGGGTAAAAGCTTTTTAACACTCTTACCCGCATCCATTAAATATACATACTCATTTTCTCACATTCTTATGCTGCTTTGATTATATGCTAATTTCTCCCTTTTTAATATTACAAAGGGCTGTGAGGTAGAGAAATAGTGATTGTATCTATTTTAACCAGAAAGGAAAAGGATTTTCAATTAGCAGCCAAGCCAGAGAGAGATGCTCCCAAACTCTAGGCCCTGATTGGCAGATCCTGCTTCTCCTGATTTCTGGAAATGTTTTCTCAGAGTGACTGAAAAAGTCAGTCATTGACAGTGAAGGAGATAGTCCACCCACTTAATCTAATTTCTTAATAGTCTTTTTGATGTAGTTTAATTTTCAATTAAATGCCAGCATAAATAAAATCAACATTTTGATCTATGTATTTTAATAGATAAAAAGCCTTGTATCTTTGAAAGCTCTGTGACTGTTTTATTACATTTTTTATTTAGTCCAATGAGAAAAATTCTCTACAATTCTATTTGTCACATTATTCTATTGAAGCTATCAAAATCTTTTATATAGCCAGCAATATAAAACAGAGTTCATATTAAAATCAATACTCATTGACTTTTCAATGCAAAACAGTTTCTACCTCAAGAGTTTTGGTTTACTTTATTTTTTGTGTTGTATCATGAAACATCACTTTAGCTAGCAATCCATATCTTTACTAATAACACTTATCCAGCACATTTTCACTTCAATTTATTTACTGCTGATCATCCAAGCATAAGAAAACACTTTGCAAACAGTGCTAACTAAAAAAATTAAGAATGTCAGTAAAATTAACACTTTTCTACATAGTTTTTCTCCTCATGTGTTTTTAGATCCAGGTCTGCTAAGTTGACTGGCAGTTGACTTATTTTTACTCATATTTTTCTTGCAGAAGTCACACAAGGGTGTGAAGTTATCACTGCAGGATCTTTACTACTTTAGTGACTCCAGCTTTACTCTGTGTTTCTAATCTGAATCTCCAGGTCTGCTGGGGAAAAAAAAAAATAAAAAAAAAATTACACACCAGAAACCCAAACTGAGCTCAGGACCTGTTTTATTAGACATTGTAGAACTATGGTGTGAGGATGGGGTTCATCTCCCAGCTTTATAGATGAAAATGCTGAAGTAATAAACAGTTATTTTTACGACTACTACTGAGGATGACAAAACTCTCACAAAGGCTCTTTAAGTAAGTAATACTATAACATTCCTGTGAAAATAACTCATAATTACTGGTAAAGAGACATGGCTTGCTAAGAATTCATTTCTATTATTTACTATAGGTAAATGGTACTGGAGATCCTAAAAAAACCCTATTATTTTTCTAAAATGGTAGTGTATCGACATCCATGTTTTACTTCCTCATATTTTACTTTCTGATACATCTTCATCTGTTCACATTTGTATTATCTTTTATTATGTTATAAAAGGTAGAACAAACTGAAGAAGACAATACATGAAATTTTTGGTTGCTGGAAAAGATTTTGTTTCAGGTTTGCATGTAATAAACATTATTCTTTTCCAAAGTTAATATCAATGTTTATTGTCCTTTAAGGTAATTAATAATTTTGTTTTCAGCTTAGATCAATATTTGTAATGTTAAGTCAATATATCATGACAATATATTTGAACTTTATGGGTATGGCTTCCAAATACTTTTTATATTCTCTGTAAGGTAGTGTCCAGTGCAGTAATGGACAGCACACACAAAGTTTAGAGTTGTCTATTCAGTTTGGAAAACCCAGAGGTGGTCATTGTGTAGCAAAACTTCACAGTTCTTTTTCATTCTATGTTGTCCGTGTCTTCTCCTTGTGATCCAAGTCAGGTTTCCCCAATAACCCTGTTTGTTCCCTTTCTCACTTGTAGGTCTCTCATTTTGATACTTTTTTTCTACTTAACTTGAATTTCCTATAGCTCAGTTCATCTCCAGAATAATTTGAAAACTTCTCTCCCTCATCTGCTCTGCTTTTCCTGTTTTGTCCCATTATACAATCTCTTATAGGTGAACATTAACTGTAAGCTTTTATTCCTCATTAGTTAAAAATAATTATTCAGTACCCTCAATTCTTTTCTATTTTGATTTTAAATTTCTGTGCATGGAGCTCTCTTCCACTTAATGTTTGACTAGGAACCAAAACAATGGAACTCACCTTTTTTTAATTGGACTTTCTAGTTGTATTCTATGGTAGCAGAAGCAGTAACTAGGGCTGTAAGTCATAGCTCTTGAGGTCTTTTATGATCTTTTACCAAGGCAACAATAACTAAAGAACTATTTATTCTCTGTTTCTTTCTTCCTTCCTCCTGCATAGAACACTTCAAAGACTCTTGATCTCCTGTTTCTTTAGGGGAACAAAACACAACAATACAGGCTGGTATTTTGTACTAGAAGTTAGTACTGAATGTTTGTTGTATTGAGCCCTCAACAAGTGTAGATACAATCCATGCCTGAGAAAAAAAGACTAACCTACACAGAGATCAATTATTTGATTTCAGCTACAAATACAATATCTTTCATAAATGGTTTAAGTTCACTGGATCCCTCGGATAAACCAATGGATGTTTACTTTGTGTATCAGTAACACAATCCTTTCCAGACAATGATGGGTAAGATTAAAAGCCCTAGGGCCCTGTTGGAACCAGACACAGAATAATCCTTCAAATTCCAATTATGAATGTAGGAGTGTGGCTCAAAATATTTGACACAGCCACTGACTGTTGTTCTGCACTCTGCTCTGTCAGGTGAACACGACTCTTTCTGCTCCCAAAACCAAGCCTGACCCTTTAGGTACATGGGGAATGATCAAACTTTTGCCAAAAATCACTGCCACAAGCCACATTTGGGAGCTTTCTGGAGAGGGTCAGGCCAGGTAAACTGCACAACTGCACATGGCTCAGGCTTTGTTTAGAGGGTTTGGCTGAGTTTGACCTGAGTTGTGGGGTGTTTGGGAACATCTGCAGTAGGTCTGCAGGGTGTTTGGGACTATCTCAGAGCTAGAACCCCAGCTACGCTTGAGCTGCTCTGCAGCCAGCGTCATGGACAGAAAGAAATGTTTCTTAGGAGATGAGATTTAAAAAAAAAAATAAATCTAAAATCATACCACACTTGCTGAGATCAAAGAGTAAATGTAAATACCTCCTTATGTTGGCTTAGAAATTAGCAATTGATCTGACACTTTGTTTAATTTGGGGTGCCTCGACTATGTGACAGATGCTAATTTATACTCTGGACCTTGCNGCAGAACCTTGCACTTGGCCTTGTTGAACCTCATGAGGTTCTCACAGACCCACCTCTCCAGCTTGTCCAGGTCTCTCTGGATGACATCCCGTCCTTCTGGCATGTCAACTGCACCGCTCAGCTTGGTGTCATCTGCAAACTTGCTGGGGGTGCACTCGATCCCACTGCCTATGTTGTTGATGAAGATATTAAACAGTACTGGACCCAGTTCGGACTCGTGAGGAACGCCACTTATCACCAGTCTCCATCTGGACCATTCAGCCATTGACTACTACCCTCTGGTTGAGACCATCCAGCCACTTCCTCATGCACCAAACAGTCCACCCATCAAATCCGTATCTCTCCAGTTTAGAGAGAAGGATGCTGTGGGGGACCATGTCAAAGGCCTTACAGAAGTCCAGAGAGATGACATCCGTAGCTC
>VZTV01119013.1:2725-43427 GCA_013400875.1 Anhinga rufa | reverse complement strand
AGCTGCCCAGCTCTTCTGGCAGCCCAGCAAGTCATGCCAGCCAAGCCACATCCCTGCTGTCAACTAACCTGGCATTGGCACTGAATTGGTGAGGGGGGAGCACTTTAGTTTTATAACTTCATTATGGAATTCAGTGGGAATCCAGGGTGAACTTCTCTCCTATAAATCATCAGTAATGTAACCACTGGCTTAGTGCAGACAGGATTTAAATTAATATTCTGAGTGTTTGTAGGGTGGTTTGTTAAAATTACTTGTTCTTTCTTAGATCCTGGCTTTCAGNNNNAGATCCTGGCTTTCAGCAGTAACTTGTATAGAGCCCTGGAGGTAGGGACAGCTGTAGGAACTGGTGATGTAGCTGACAATCATAACAATATGATCTACAAATGAGAAACATTTTTTATTTCTTGGCAATCATTACATCTTGATGAAATCAGCAAGGGATTTGACTTACATGAGGGAAGGGCTGAGAGAAAATAATTCCTTGATACACCAGAAAGCAGGCCAACTTTGGCATTATCTGTTGGTTTCATTCCTTTTTTACATTTTATGGGCTCATGTCTACCTTAATTATCAAGTGCAGCTCCAAGTCTCTTTAAAGTCCAACTTTGTTCACCTCGTTTATATGCTTATGCCGAAGCACAAAGTTAGGAGGGGCCTGGGCTGAGGTCCTGTGCTTGCCGAAAGTGGAAAGCCAAAGACATCCTGTGCTACAGCTTGAGCCACAGCTGTCTCCTATATGGCCCATGAATAAAGGCACAAGTAGGGACAAACACTGCCTTGCGAGGAGGCATTTTCTGAGTGCCAGGTTCACATGCTCTGGTCTATGCCCTACTTCTCCTTGGTCGGTCCTGATCTTCCTCTAGACAGGGGGAAGTCAGATAGTACTGCAGTGAGCTGGGAGACTGTCCTCAGAGCCACAGAGAGATCTTGTAGAGAGTTCTTCAGTTTCAAATAGTAGGATTTTTAATGTGTTAAATTTCAAATTGAAGGACTTTTAATTTGTTAAATTTAAATGTTGCCTGCTGTCTTCCATTCCATCGCAGATCAGTGTTACAAATGTAAAGATACTCTTGTAGTTCTTGTTGCCATTGGCAAAAACTAACGGGGGATGCAGGGAAGGTGGGCCAGAAGGAAACTGGATCTTCATGGTAGTCCTAAGCTAAAACCTGCTGAAGTAAATAAGAGCTCTCTATGAATTTAAATGCTTATCAGTCAGGAAGTGTAAGTGCATTTGCACATGCAGAAGCACAAAAAGAGGCAAACAATCTGCTTGTGTCAGCTTTGCTTTTCCTGGAGATCTGTGAATGGCTTTTGCTTTGTTTTTTTCTTTTTTTTTAAATTTGAACAAGAATAAATGCCCTAGGGGGTGATACAAAGAAAAAAGTATTTTATGTGGAAATTTTTGTTATGGGTTCATTCTCCTGCTCATTAGAAAACCCACTGAAATGTGAAAATTTTCAGCAATCTCATTTCATTTATCTGTGAGCATCCAGACTCCACGCTGAGGTCATTAGGATCTCAGGTGTATTACCTCACCACAGTCTGTTGCTATGGAAATAGCTCCAAGCATCTTCAGTGCCTTGGCTGTATACTGCACATGCATCTGGGCAAGAAATGCTGTGTACAAGGGAGCAAACTTTAGTTTGAAAAACATACTGACAGAAATTTAAATATTTACAGGTATTTCAAATTCTTTACCTTGCCTGTAGATCCACCAATGCTTGGTGGTGATTTTATGCAGATGTCTCCTTTTTACCTGCCTGATTTTTGTTTCTTCCATTTGTGTGTAAGTGATTTCTGAAGAAAAGGAATGGCCTATATAGGAAATAACAATCATATAAAGAAAAAGTTTTTTCCTCCTGTGTGTCTTTCAGATTTCTAGATATTCCTATTGGTGGCTTCAAGCGGTATAACTATACAAGCACTGCATCTAATATATTACTGTATTTAATAATAGATCAAGCTGCAGATAGTGTCATGTTCTCCCTGAATTTACTGTTTTGACTTATTCTCTTCATACTGCACCAGTAATTATTGGATGGCTTAAACATAGTTACTCTTACAGGCTGTTTTGCACGTTTCATTTAAGGATCTTCAAGACTTTATACAAGTTAAGACTGATTTAATCTGCTCTTACCTATCTGAGGGAATATGGAAGATTTATCACAATATTCTCTCAGTTCCAGCTGCAGGCTGCTGACTCTGTGGCTTACAAAAAATACCCTTGGCTTAAAGAGAGTGGAGCATTTTATGTGTGTGGACTATCTGAGCATGCACTGTGCCCTTGTGACAGCTAGGAAAGGTGGACAGACCAGGGCAGCTGATGATCTGAGGCTGCCAAGTGTCCTGTGGAGAGCTGGATTCAAGTTAAAGGAGCAGCTGGATTCAAGTTAAAGGCAGCTGTGAGGGCTGATCTTAAATGTACTGAAGACTGAAGCGCTCTCCTTTCCTTCACAGGCTTTAGGGTTAGGAAAGCCTAAAGGTGACATAAAACAGAGAGGGTTTTTGGTTGTTGTTGTTTCCCTCCCCCAACCCCATTCCTTGCTTTAATGATGAGGTAGCATTCTTCCAATTATCCCAGTGGTGAGAGTTTTAGATATTTTTACTAGAGAAAAACAGCCAACTCTTGTACGTAAGAAGGAAGCTAGGGCATTAACAGAAACACCTCCCCTGTGGGAGATGTGCAGTAACTATCCATTAGCTGTGTACTGTCTTTGCCTTTCTGCTGCCACACTGTTCCCTGTTGCCACCAAAGTTTTGAAGCTCTTTTCTGTCATGTGTCCCCCCCGCTCCCCAATGCCTTTCAGAAAACCCCAGACAATACAGTGGGCAAGACTTATGTTTTTGATCTACCTGGTTTGGGATGCCCAGTGAGCAGTCCCCCTGTCATTCCCTGCTCGTTTGATTGTGCTGTAAGCTTATAAACTTCTGTTTGGTACAGTGCTCTGGAGACTTGCGAGCAGCCAGCTAATAATTTCTATAATCCTATCTCCCAGACTCAGGAGTTTGGGCTATATTCTCTTTCCACCCTTTTGTCAGAACATAATCACTTCCAGTGGGGTCGGACAGATGTAGTAGTCAAATTTAATCTACACAGCTTGACAGAACTGGCAAGCTGGTTCTGTTATGACACCTGTGTATCAGTGATCATCAGCTGGTTGAATTAGTACAACAAACAGTTTCCTAGTACACCTGCCTGGCTGATGGTATAGGTAATTGGCTCATCTAGATCAGCAGACTGGCTCAAGCACCAGCCATGCAGTGTGAGATGATATAAAACCCTCTAGAGCACTGGTTGGTTTGATACCATAGCAGTCGGAGTGGGAGAATTCATAGGATTTCTTTCCAACCCTTGCTAGTGATAGATTTAGGCTTTGAAGCTGTGAGATTTGATTACCTTGGGGTTTCCCCACCTCTCCTCTTCACGCACCTAACACACACACGCTTTTCCCCTGATTCTCTTAGGCATAATTGGCTTGGAGAGGGGCAGTAAGGATGAAGGGGCAGCAGTAGCACAGAATATCTTCCCTTCCTAACATCTTGCTGTTATCCAAGCACTTATTTTATGCTTGCACTTGAAAGAAGACTTTTTCAAGCTTTAAAATTCCCTAGAGAAGAAAATACTGGGCTTTTATTGCCTTCTCTTTTCATTTATCATTTTTAAGATGTGCAGAAATGGAACTCTTGATGAGGTCCTTGCATGATATCAGCAGGCAATACTTTGCTGAATTTGAAGAGCCTCTACCAAGTTACACCCAATATGATCAGGCTTATTTTGGAAGGAGCTGTGCAACAAACTATCATGGAGTGAGATATCAGTTTGTGGTGATACATAACATTGCACCTAATATTTAACAATGGAGTTTGGCTTGGTTTTTGGTGTTCTTGCCGAGTATGACATCTGATATGATGGAAGCTTACACACTCTTTATAAAGTGGAAGAAAAATATTATCAAATTAATTCTGGTGCCCACTACCTTAAGTTCCTGATTTGGTTGGTGGGATGCAGTCTTTTTAACTGGAATTGTAAATAGAAGGCATTGGTATCATGCTTATTGCAGTTGATCGAGCAATACATAGCCCCAAGGGACAGTTAACCCATATAAATCCATCAAAAAGGAGGAAAAAAGAAAAAGAAAAAAAAAGAAAAAAGGGGGAAAAAAATAAAGAAGAAAGCAGTGTCTGCTCCCAAAATGTTGACTGTAAAGCCCTTATCTGTAAATATTTGTTATAGACCAGAACTATGCATTAATAGGAATTCCTTCTATGAAGAAGCATACCCTTCCTGGGGCATGTCTTTCACTGCCAGTATCTTGCAGTGAGTGAAGACAACAGGCAGTGATGGAGGAGGGAATTGCCAGGACAGAATGAGAGCTTTTGTTTGTTGATGAAATACTGCTTGTGAGGAAATCCTCAGGAGTTTGGTGCCAAAGTGTGTGGGTGCCAGGGTGTCATGACTTCTTCCACTAACTTTGGTGTTGATGTATAAACATACAACTCTGCCAACATAATTTTTTGTTTGTTTGTTTTTTAATGATTTTGGAGCAGGGGGAATGCTGACTACTGCAGGTATCGCTAATGTTGATTAGTAGCAGTAATAGAGACACAGAGCCCAAGCAAAAAAGACCATAATCTTCCAGCACCTTTGCCTTTATAATTGCTTCATAGAGCTTTAAATAATTATATTAAGTACCTACAGGAGACTGTCATGCCAAGCAGCTGCTGATGCTGTTGTCAGTGGAGCTATACCATTGTAGGAAATGGTGGTCGGTCCTTTTCAGCAAAAGGCTCTTGCATAGACATACAGTATTTACAGGCATCACTGAAAAAAATTAACATTTAGAACATGCTAGAATGAGAAGGGTACAGAGCTTGCCAGCAGGAATTAACGAAGCCCATGTATTACTAGTTTTATTGACACAGACTTTAAGAAGTGGCAGCTGACTTTGGGCAAATTAATTTTGGATTCTCAGAGATGAATTAAAGGGTGGTGACATGCAAGAATTCGGCACTGAACAGCTTATAATAAAGTGGACATCTATTTTTCTGTCTGTTTATAGCTTACTATATCCTTGCCACTTTCCAGTCATATTGGTCTATCCCATGCAAATTTGTATCTGAGAAAAGATATGTGTAAGAGAGAAGATAACAGACTGAATATCACAGAATCACAGAAGGGTAAGGGTAGGAAGGGACCTCTGGAGATCAATCTTGTCCAACCCCCCTGCGTGAGCAGGCACACCTAGAGCAGGGGGCACAGGACCGCGTCCAGGCGGGGTTTGAATGTCTCCAGGGAAGGAGACTCCACAGCCTCTCTGGGCAGCCTGTGCCGCTGCTCTGGCACCCTCACAGGAAAGAAGTTTTTCCTCATATTTAAGTGGAACTTCCTGTGTTCCAACTTGCGCCCATTGCCCCTTGTCCTGTCATTGGGCACCACTGAAAAGAGTCCAGTCCCATCCTCTTGACACCCACCCTTCAGATATTTATAAGTATTGATGAGATCCCCCCTCAGTCTTCTCTTCTCCAGGCTGAACAAACCCAGGTCTCTCAGCCTTTCCTCATAAGGGAGATGCTCCAGTCCCCTGATCATCTTGGTATCTCTCCTCTGGACTTGCTCAAGCAGCTCCCTGTCCTTTTTGAACTGGGGGTCCAGAACTGTCAAATGATGAATATGATGTCAAATACCTTGGAAAAGGATCCACCTGATTTTATTTTTATTTCTATGTTTAAAATGTGTCATATTTACTTATAGAACTATACCATCTTTTGCTTCTTTTTGGACACAGGAGAAAAGCCAAGATCTAAACAAGAGTCTAACGAAGGGAGAAAAAACCCCCTCCCTTCTTTACCAACACTGTAAATTTCAATTACAGAAGTGTAGTCAGATCAAGTGCAGGGTCATTTATTTCCTTCAGCTGTCAGTTTTGCAGTTTTTTGTTTATGCTTACTAGGGATGAAGAATGCATCCATTTTTTTAAGAACTGTATATTCTATCTTGATACACCAGTAGCGTATCAGTTCTGATCCTGTGGGGTATTTTTACATTAAAATTTTCACTGCAGACATGAGGACAAAGAAGAACTCAGAATCAGGCCCATAGCCAGAAATATGTGAGAACTTAAAAGCCAAGCAGAATAATTGGATCTTTGCTAACAAACTGACAGAAACTGTCATAGATAATCAGATTAACATGGCAGAAAGCCCTGAAAACAGTGACAAAGTAATGTTCATTTCTTACCCACAGGAAACTTTGAATTTAACAAGCCAAAGAACAGGCTAGCTGTGCATAATGTCATTATCAAAGCCAAAGTGATGTTCACTGTCACACCTATATCTCTCTCTTAAAGCTTTTGAAGAAATGGAACACCTACAAGTGCTTTCCAGAGGAACCTCATTATTTATCCCTGTGCCCAAGGTGCTTGCTGCGTGCTTTTCCCAATGCCACCCTTCACAGCCACGTCTGCCTGCTCAGTCACCCCTCTCCTTTTGCAGAGCTGCTGCACTGTGGTCACAGCCAGAGCTGGACCACAATGGAAGGCGATGGCCATCTGAACCTCCTCTTGGAGTGACATATTCTGAAATAACTGTAAAAAGTGGCAAGTGTTTATTCAGTATTTCTAGCATGCCCAAGTGTGTCAGAAAAGCGTTCTCCCAGAGCTGTTGTCTGCTGATAAGATATGTATGCAAAAGACTTGCGTGACCTATTTGATTGGGCCTTTCATAGTCAAAATTAAGATACGCTAAGGAAGAAGAAAAGGGTGAAAAAGCAGCAAAAAGACAAACATAAGCCTATTTCCAAATCCTTCCCCTTTAGATATCCAGTATAGTGATAGCAAAATCCTAATTCTCTAAATGTGTATTTGGGGGCTTTTAATGTGTGAAGAGACTTCTTTCTAAGCCTGGGCTTTGTGGAAACACGCGTTCAATTTCTTCAAACTGTATCTGTTGTCTTAGGCAAATCACTTTAATCTTCCCCTGCCTCAAATCTCTATGGTGTAGCACAGATAGATTAAGTTTACTGCAGATATCCAAATTATCAATGGCACAAACCCTTCAGGAAAAGACTCCTTTGATCTTGAAGTAAGAAGAGCCCTACTGAAGCTAATGAGACTGAACATGCAGGATAAGTGCTGCTGTAGGTATAATAAAGCTACCCTCGAGGTGGGAGGGAGAGTAATTTTTCCTCTGCATCTGGGCTGAATTTTGTTGGTGAAGGGAAGGTGGAAATCCAAGTAGATCTACGTTTGTGTCTATGAAATGTCAGTACATTTTTGTCAGGCTGCTTACGTATGCATCCTGCTCTCCCTGCGTTCCTCATGAGTATATAAGCCATCCTCCTCCAGTGGCCCAGCAATGAGTAATTACCTCTCCTCCACATCATTTAATCATGCTGGTATTTTACATGGCACAGCTGTGTTGCACTTGCTGCTGCTGGAATTGAATGTGCCTTATGGCTTTCACCTCAAAAAGGGCTGATCCTGCAAGGGGTAGCCTGCCCTCCTCGCTGAGAAGTGCTGGCTGCCACTCTGGGTGACACCTCTCAGCTCAACTGTGGGTTGTGGGGTCAGGTCCAAAACTTGGTTAGTTGAAACCTGTGGCCTGTCTGGTGCAGGGGGTTGGTTGAGGTCAGAGAGCCTCTAAGATGATCAATCTGTGCAGCCCTAGCACTGAGGTGTTCAGGATTGCCCAGACTCAAACTGGAGTCCCTTTTAGCAAAGACTGTTCCTGCTAAGTGGTACATTTAAGAGTGGAGAACATCATAAAGTTGCAAGCTGTTATTTGATGTATTTATTTTGTTAATTCTGTTGTCAATCTATCAATGTGATTTTGATGGAGATTTATTAAGTGCTGCTTTTTTATCCTTTGTCATACTTCCTTTATATTCTATCTTGAGTGCTGTAGGAAAGATGTTAAGTATATGACCATATCCTTTTGTTATGGTTAGACATGTTGTTCAAAAACAAGCCCTGAGACCAGAGATGGTGTGAAATAATATTATTTCCTATTTTTCTCCATACAGTTACTTTTATTCTTGATTGATGGAGAGATCCCTCATTAGTCATCAATGTAGTTACAGCACCATAGAATAATTTAAACAGGAAGGGATCTCTGGCAGTAATCAGGTCCAACCCTCCATTTAGAGCTGGGAATTTTGTAGAAATTTTGTAGAAATAATGAACTTCTGGTTAAAAAACAGAAATGGAACTTTGAAGATGTGCATTAACTTTTCTCCTCTGCCTTAGGTTTCTTTCAATAATCTCAGTCATATGGTTTATAGTAAAAGACCTAAAGATATTTTATTGTCTAGGGCCTTTTATACTGTGTTTGCTACTTTGCTCAGCTAACATTTCCTCTTCCTGCACTTTGTCTCTCTATTTTTTGTAATAATCAAACTCCTTTAGGGAAAGGACTAGTTCTTACTCTCTACAACATCTAGTGCATTTGAATCTTGATCATGGTTTATTATAGTAACAATACTCTTCAAAAAAGATGACAGCACCACCTGCAGACAGGTTTTTCATAAGGATGCTAGATACTAATTTTCTATGACAGGACTGTAGTACAGGATGTCCAGCATCAATCACAAAACGTTCGTTCTTGAAGCAATGAACTTTGGTAATAAATTAGTCACCACTCTCTCTTGCACATGAAAAAAAATGAATGTTAATCATGGTAGTGAATAATGACCTTAGGATGCATCTTATGGAAACAAATGTATATTTTGTTTGCTTCAATAATGGTCATATTTGCCTCAATAACAAAGTACAAAATGCTACAAAATAAGCCTTGCCTTAGATGCTTGTCTGCTACCTATCAGTGGTTCATTACTGTGTTGTGGTGATACAAAAGCATGTATACAGCATATTGGATCCCTACCTATGTTGAACACTTAAATGAAAAATGTGCACCAAGGCAGCTACAGGCAGTGTGTCAGGCTGAGGTAAAGCCCCCTTTAAACATGTAGGGATTCAAACAAGCTTTTTTAAATAAGCAAGCTCTGGTAATTGCAATTTTCGTCAGCTACTGACCTGGTTCCTTTGCAAAGCAGGGCCTCCTCTACAAATTGCTCTGTGAACTGCAGGTCTCTTGCTCTAGGCTTGTCTTCCCTCCTGGAGAGGGAAAGGCATGTCAAGGGCCCTAGGTGCAACAAGGAGTGATAGCATTGATGCTGCAGGTCTGCCTGTGCTTCAGCAAGTATGTTCCAAAGTTGGCAGAAATTGAGATATCAGGGACCTGTGGGGTCACCCTCATATCCTGAAGTTCAGCTGGCCTGCTTACTGGGTTGATATGTCATATACATCAAAAGTTTACAGAATAAATTGACAATGCCAAAGGGTTTGCAAATGACCTTTTAAGCAATCCTAGCCATCAGTGCAGGCTGAAGGCTTATAGTCAAGGACTATAAACTATTTTGGTTGGTTTTTACTAACATGGTTCATTAATGTAATATGTCAAGAACTGCATGTGAGCTTTTGTTTTGGTATAGTTTTATGTCTGTTTTCTGAAATTACTTCTGCTTTGGACTAGTGTGTAGCACACAGGTCAGTATGTGAACTAGCTATAAGGTTAGATCTTTAAGGCTCTGCCTACAGCAGGAAAATAGGTTTTAACTTCCTAATAAAAAAAAATCATGTGGAATATCTTTCTGTGTTTCACATTTTCAGATTTTGGAGGATTTTTACAGGCATGCAGTCTGGGGACTTACATGGGTGAACTTGTGCTGGGAGCTGTTCAAACACAAACACAGAGGCAAGTTCTGCCTCAGAGATCTACCTAGGAAAGATAAAGCCAGGCTGCTTGATCAGCAGTATTGCAGCTGTAGGTGGTGGAAGATGGGAGTGATGCCGTGATTATGAGCTGACAGGACTAAGCAGATGTGCACTGTAGCTTAACTATTGGATGCAGGGGGAGAACAGTATATGCCACCAACATAAACATCTATTTTCAGAAAATCTGATTGGCAGCAAGAAAGACTAGCAAAAAATAAAAAATCCCGAAGCAAGGAATACAGAGAACCACTATATGAGTGTGGATTTTATAGGGTTTTAGGGGTTTTTTGGTTCAGATTGAAAGATAAGGCACAATGCTCCCTACACAAACAGCTGTGTGTATATGTGCCTCAAATTTAGCTTTATTTTAAGAATAATTTCTTGGGGTCATTTTTTGCTCCTTCATCAGAACTCTACTTAGGCATGTATCAATTTCAAGGGGACTTTTACTGAAAAAAATTACTGAGTGCAAAATGAAATCCCTATTTTTAAAGAGACACTGATTCTGGAAGAGGTAGCATTTTAAGGACCTGCGTGTTCATCTGAGATATGCAACCCTCAGGTCCTCCACCTGTTTCAGCAGGCTGTCACGTTACAAGCAAATGCCCTAAATTATTGTTGGTTTCATGATGGCACTCTCAGCCTTTCAGGTTGGAGCTGCCAAAATCTGTGTTTATAATATGTATTGCTCCAACGTAAAAGTGACTGAATCTGTAGCCTGGGAATTGAGCCCCTTGTGTGGGATGTGAGCAGAGGGTCCTGAACCCTAATTTTCAACCACTCATCCCTATTCTTTTGACTATTAGCTCTATTTCTTTTAGGCCCTCATAGCATGTATATACACATGAAACAGCAGATGAAACATATATGAAACCTACACCAAAATAACAAATCCAACTGCAGTTAAAGTCAACAAGAACTTGTCAAATGGGAATGTCTTACCTTCCCACCTCCTTCCCTTTCTTTTAATCTGGCTTTTCTTCCTTTTCCTGCTGCCTTCTTCCCTTCCTCCCACTTTGTGTTTTTTGTCTTCCGTGGAAAATGTTGCAAGCTCTGTTTCATCTTGGTGAATAACAGGGAAAAAAGTAATATCAGTTCCTTTCTGCAAGATTAAAGAGCAATGTCCCATCACTTTTACTGATGTTCAAGTCAGGCAAAAACTAAAGAACCTTCATATTTAGAAAGCAAAACAGGCTGTAACTGGTACCCCCACTAGATGCAATAATCATTGAATGCTGCCAAACAGTGCTTAGAAAGGTGAGAAATTCTTTCCTAACACTTGTGGATGAAAAATGCAAGGAAATAAAAGAATTCATGGTGTGATTCTTATGAAAATATCCAGCAATTTTAGTAAGAGTGGAGAGAAAACAAAGCAGAGGGGAAGAAAAAGAGCACAGAAGAAAAATAGCCTGTTAGAAAGGGAGATATGATTATGCCTTTTAGCAGTGTCAGTGCTGGCATAATTAAGCTGCTGTACAGCCTGGTTTGTGAGCAGTTACTACAGACGAAGCAGTGATTTCTTTGTACCAAGTCTGATTCTTTACCGATGACTTATTAATGCTTCCAGTCACTTTGCAGAGGTGGAAGCAGCTGCACAAAGTCTCCACCAGCAGAGGTGGGCAAAAAGCATGAAACGGGTGCTGGGGAACAGTGAACGGAATTGCAGAAAGAGTGAATTATTAAGTCAGCAAACTTTTAACACCTTATTTTAAATTGGCTGGCGAGATTCGGATAGTTCAGGGGATGATTAATCTAGCAGACTCTGTCTGCAAAGCAGGGGCTTTGGCAGCCTCACAGGCTTTGGGTTTCCCCCACTTCACTTTCATTCCCACTCCGGTGCCACAGCAAGACCTGACCCCGCTGCTTGCCAATCTTTGTTTTGAACAGCATCATGATGCTGGTTACCCTTCCCTTCCCTCCCAAGGCTTTTCCTTCCCCTTCCCCATGTGTTTTTCCTCTAACCCAGGCCAGTTTAATGGTTGGGTTTAGAGCAGGGCCCCAGAGCGTCTGCCTTGGCAGAGGTGTGGGATGGAGGGGGTGGATGATGCCAGGAGGAAGGCAGCAAGGAGCAACAGTGCCGCAGGAATGCCCCAATCACAGCTCCATGGCCTTGGAGCTTCTCTGCTGGCTGCTCTGTATAAGGTGGCAGTTTCACAGCTTTCCTTTGGTGCTGGCTAGAGCTGTGCCAGGAAAACAGTACCTTTTTGCAACCTCCCACCATCTCCCCCATACCCTCACCTACTTATTCCTGCCTACAGACCCAGGCTATCCTGTGCCTATGCCTTCATTTGTGTGGCTACACAGAGAGGGAGACTAGGGGAGAGTTTCAAGTTGGTAATAACCACTCTGAGTGATGCAATGTGATGTGTGAATACTGTGCCTCCAGGCCATGGCATGGTCTCTCGCTTGTTTATCATCATTGCTGGTATAATTGTAATTTGTGCCACAAGAGAGAGCGCATCCTTATATCCAACCTCTGTCCTTCTCCAAGTGGCTGAATAATACATCCCTAGAGCTATCACCCGGCTCAAACTTCAGAAGTCTTGTTATAAGCTTGTGGAGCCCATTAATGGAATATTTCCTCAAAGAAGAATATTAGGATTGTTTCCAAGAGTTTTACCTTGGATTTATCTCACCCTGAAACCTCAGATACATCCAGTAACTGACTATTCTGAGAGGATACGCATCATCTTTCACACTACCATGTGGCTTAAATTTTCCTCTCTCCAAGGAGATGTCTCAGTGAAGAAGGGATGCCACATGAGTAGGAGGAAGACTAAGATGGCTTCTTTGGGTCTGAGGATGTTGATGGCAGTGAGAGGGTTGGCAGAGGGCTTCTTTGGGTCTGAGGATGTTGACGGCAGTGAGAGGGTTGGCAGAGGGCAACTTTCTCCTGCCTCACAGTCCTGCAACGCAGAGGTTGTGAGAGTGGCTGATGTTCTCTCTTTCCCTCAGGCATAAAATGCAGTAGCAAGGCAATCAGGCCACTGCAGAAACACTGGAATTAGTTTGCAAATGTATCAGTTCATGCATTTTTTAACAGGTGTCAGAAAGGGTGGCTGTTGTTTCAAAAGGCGTTTAATTGGCATTCCAGTTTGTCTTTTTTTAATTGCACAAAAATGCAGTGAGAAGGAAAACTGTGAGTGGGAGATTAAATAGGACAGTCTGTCTGCGATGAAATGGAGTTTCCCTAATGAAATCTGCTCAGAAGTTGCAAAACTTCTGTCATTTGCTTTATCTCACCATTTAGTTTCTGGAAAGAGGGGAGAAAGTGGGTATATTCACATAAAAAATAATTTTTAATATCACCTTTTGTAGATGTCTAACAGGCTGATGTTACGGTAGCGTTCCTGGCAGAGAAATGGTTGACTCACAAAGGCTTTAACTTTGCTTAGAACTTCTGCACAGTAAATTCAGGAATTCTTTGAATGCTCAGCATCTGCATGTGTCATATCCAAATCCATGTGCTGACTTCTAAAATGCACTTGCTATTCAACAGCACGAAGCAAGACTGTAAAAACTAAAGAACATGAACCTAATGCCTGGCTATTATAGTGATATATTCCCTACTGTTTGCAAGGGACATTCATAGACTGGTGACTCACCAATTCACAGAGTGCACATGGAGTTCTAGAGAGACAAATCTGTGATGGTACCCAAATAAATATAGCGAGCTGCACTATAGGGAGGGGGCCTACAGACACCCACAGTGTCTTAATGCCTAATTTTTAATCCGTGGAGTCCTATTAGTTAGGAGTTTCTGCTCATGTTTCATCTGAAAAGGTCTACACAGCTTTTAATCAATTTTATGATTCAGATACTTTAATTCAAAATTTGCTTTCTGCAAAATATTTTCTTACACTGACTACAAATCATTATTCTGCAAACCACTTTCTTGGAAACTTTAAATATCTGCTGAAATACAAAATATGTACAGTCACATTTAAAGCACTTTTTTTTTAAAAAAACCACCCTAAATACTCCTGGGAAAAATTTTAAGATATTTGTCCTTCTGAAATTCACCTATTACTTTGGTGATCAATCATCTCAATTTCTTTCTGTTAGAAGTTTGACATTAGCTACAACAAAGCAATTGTTAATGATACATTATTTGTTTTATGGAAGTAGCCAACATACAGAACCTGGTGCAAATCACACTGAAAACTGTCCTTTTCTTAGGAAGATAAATAGAGAAGGCAAACTCAGAGAAGCATAGCTCCGAGCACATAGCAATGAATTAGTTTTAAACCTTAGCTTTCAGTCAAGTTGTTATAGCACTTAGTTTATATTGCATATATTTTCTTTCCTCAGCTTCTTGCAGGATGTTCGTTGGACAGAATATAAATATATAAAATTGAAATCTGGCTGAGATTTTGCTCTGGGCACCTAGCTGGCTATGACAAGTTGCGTGCTTTTCGACCACCGTCATGTTCTCTGCTCAGGGCATTCCAGCAACTCGTGGGAGCTGCTCTTGAACTGTATAGCACTATGCTACAGTTTGGGCCAAAGCCCATATTATGCCCCAGATGGTTCTGGCTCTTTGGGTGCCCTGTCCGATATGTGCAATATTCCAAACTCTGACCCTTGCTGATAAAGAAAATGGCACTTCTCATTATTTAGGGCTAAGCCCCAAAATCCATCAGCAAGTCTTTCATGCCCAGCTTGGCTTTGGTGAGGTTCTTGCTTGAGTCAGCTTGTTGGATTTTGCCCTTGGGGAGTGGGTTTTTTTTCAGTGTTTTATCCAGACTGTGCTGTTTACTTTTCCATAGAAGGAAACCTATAAATGCAGGTGAAATTTCCATAGCCCTCACCTGACAAGCGGCACATAATGAGTTGGATTAATGATACTGCTTCCTTGGGAGCAAAATGGAGACTTTCGCTGCTGCAGTTGGTAATTAGGGATTTCAGCTGTTCTGCACAGAATGAAGTTGAGCTGGCAAAAAGGTAATTACACTGCAGTGCATTAAAAAGCAGGTACTGCACGCATAATTATTGGAGACTTTGTGTGTGTGTGTGTGTGTGTGTGTGTGTGTGTGTGTGTTTTCTTAACTTCATAGCCATCCCCTGACAACAGAAGCAGGACGGCTGGCGCAGGAAGCTTGCCAAGAAAAGCAAATTAGGAGGGTTATTACAAACCAATGTTTTCCTGTGTTCAAAGCCAAACTTAACAAATGCTCACTCGCTCCTGAGAGGGGGAGTAAGGAATGAAAAAAACAGAGTTGAATTTCTGAAAGAAATTAGTTTGTTTATGTCTGTGCAGTTATGTTCTGTCCCTGCTTTACCACTACTAATAACGCAGCAAAATTGACAGTATATGAAGGAGTCTCAGAAGGTCTTCAGTATCTATTTCCATGTGGGGTTGTGTGCTGTGCAGTGGGCATCTCTGTGGAGCTGGGCTGGAACACCAGTAGCCACTGCATTAGTCCTTTGCACTGCAACAGCAAAACTGTGCAGAGGTGGGTGTCTCCTGCCCGGTGGCTGCACCACCTCTCCATGCTGCCTCTCTGCTGCAGGCTTTGCCCAGTGGGGGAGACTGGGAAACACCAGCGTTTTTGTGATTGATGTTGTTAGTTACCAGAAGCACTCTTGTCTCTCTTGTGGCCTTTTGGTTTTGGCATTTAATCTGTTTAAGTTTTAAGTTTGCACTGGATCTTCCTTTATCATTTGGTATATGCTATCTGATATCTTAATCTCTGTTGCATCGCCAGTTTTTGCATGACAGCAACCCCCTCCCCAGCCCTTCGCCTTTATGTGTGTCCACACATAGGACAAAGGACTCTGCTCCCACTGCCAGGAGGGGCAATTCTCTTTTTCTCCTCTCCTCCTTTCCATCCCCATCTCTTGAAAGGGTCAAGAACATGACAGCAGCTCTTTTCACCTCCAAGATCATTTATACGTAGGGCATCCTTGCCCATGCGGAGCTGCTGGTGTAGCCAAGAGGAAAGGCCATCTGTGTCAGCAACGACAGTCATTTTCTATGAAGATTAATTTGGAAATTCCCACTGACAGGACCCCTTTGCTGTGGTCCTGCATGGCTGCTGGCAGTGAGGCAGTTAGACAGTGTTCTGACAGATCACCTCCTGGTGCAGTGAGTCCTGGGCCAGCGCGTTGGGCTGCCATGCCATGCTGTCACCCCGCTTCCCTCCAGCTTGGCAGCTTATGCATAGCCTATTCTTCTGGTGTTAAAATTGCTGGAACAAACAATCCAGAGATTGGTTTGATGGAGAAATTAATGACATTTGTGAGCATATTCAATGTATATTCATTTTCTTGCAGAGCAGGGCAGCATAGCCTCTCGGGCCACGTGGAAAGGTAAGGAGCTCTGCGCTGGGTTTCCTCACCAACTATGATCACTGATCTGAAGCTACCTCCATGATGTTTTGCAATAGAAATGTATAAATTCAGCAAGTTAAACATTTGCTAAGTGCCCAGCCGCTGGTGAAGGGGTGCTCAGCAGGACATCAGGCACTGCTCTACCTCCCCACCCCGGAGAGCACATGGTGCATCTCTAAGCAGGCAGGGAGGATGGGGAAACATCCCCTGCAGTTCCTCAGGCTTTCAGTGTGCATACAAAGATGGTCAGAAGTGACTGCATCTGAATTAAAAGGGAAAGTGATGGTAATGCTCTGGTATCATGACAGGTGCTTCATCCATACTTGAGTAGATCAAATTAGCCTTGCAAGACACCACACAGCAAAACACTTCTAAGTACAATACACAGAAAATGAATTTGTAGCTGCCTTCTGTAGATAAGTTGAAGGCATTAGACCTTGGAGATCACAATTTATGTTGTTCATCCTCTTTTATCATACAGGTGTGTAAAGGTGAAAGAGATGGTTAGTCTTCAAAGACACCACACCTGACCGTGGAGAAATTCCTAGAGGAATTATACTTCTCAAGCATGTGTTTAGGGTGAAGTTATCACTTCAAATATGAGGGAAGAATGGAGTTGTCAACATTCTACTTCTGTACCTGAAAATCTGCTAAAGATTTTTTTTCCCCGTGTATGCAGGGAGAACAGCAAATAGTAGTGCAATGTCTTAGAAGGGAATTTCTTTCCATATACAGTACACAAGTAAATGTAGAGAAAATAATGGAATAGTGAAATGCTTACTTGGCGGTATCCATCAAATTTCCTCAGAACTCTAAAAGCCAACACTGAAATTTTATAGCCTCAAAGAAAATAATGCTGAATGGCATGCTGCAACGTAAAAATATGCAAAATATTTTCATGATATAGATAAGAGTGTAAACTAAAACTCTTTTCTGTGTAGCCAAATACATCACAACGAAGTAAATATAATAATTTGTTGTTGATACATGAACCTCTCTCAGGGAGAGTAATTTCCACCTAGGGAAAAGCGCTGCTCTGTCATTAGCAAAACAAGAGTAACAGTTGAGTGCAGATGAGGTCATCTTTTTACTGATTTTCCATATTGTGAGTCTGCTGCTGTAGTCGTGGTAGTGAGCATCCTACCTGAGCAAGGAGCCCCGAACTGCATTCTGAGAAGGTGGCACTGAGAATAAGGGAAGTCTGCTCATGCTTCATGTCCTAAATTATTAATCTATATCCTCCTGCCATTTTAAAATTGTAATGTTATTTCTGAGGTCTTAGGGCAGGCAGGTTTGCTCTGCCACCTGGAAAACCTCAGTTTCTTTCGTGTTCTTTCCTCCACTCCCCTTACAAAAAAAAACCTGCAAAACACTGAGGACTTTTATTACCAGCACCAGTAGCTACTCCCAGTTGTATTTTCCTGGTTACAAAGCAGTTACAGAGTAATTCCACAGCTCTTTTGACAAAAGAAGTCCTTTTCGTACTAGTCTACATTGTGTCTAATGTGTCCAATTTGCATGTGCTCAGATACAACATTGTCCAAAAGCAAGACTACTGGAAATTGGATTCTTAATAGAGCAAAATATTTGCAGCAGAATAACTAAGATTGTATCTGTACTTATCACTGTAGACTTTACATCTTCATAATGGAGGACTCACTGCAGATAAAACAAGAATGAAGTTCTACATTACAGGATGTAAGGCTCATGGAGATGCTGTTTACTGTATCGGGCATAGCTACATGAAAACTATCCGAAATGTTTAGTTCAGTATAACATAACGCTTCCTATGGCATCCTGACAGTCCGGTTGTCATCCAGTGAGGGCAGCAGTGTTGTGGGGTAGGGAACGCTTTGATTAGACAGGAGGGAACAAGATGGTGCTGATGAAATTCCTCCAGATCAATAGCTCCTGGGTTAAATATTGCCATGAGATTTGTCATTTCAGGGTCTCTGCAGACCCGGGTAGCTTGCACTGCATTGATTTTTTTTCTCTAGACACATTCTCGACTATTTCCTGATAATGAGAGTTTATAAAATATTTTTTTTTCTCTCTCTCTCTCTTTTAGGCAAAAGCTTAACTTTTAGTGCAATTCTACAATAGTAGCTGACATTGTGATGTGTCCTGGGCCACAACAGATTGCCATAGTCAATCAGCAGATTTAGTTCAGAGGATTTAGGAGGGAAAAAGGCACAGAATTTTAAACAGTTGTTACAAAGAACAATCACTAGGTCCCCTTATTTTTTTCTTTGCTGCCTTGTTGCTATCACAATGGAATTAGAGCCTTGGTTGCTACCACTCTGAACCATGGTGCTTTAAATCCTGTTTGCAGTCCAGGACATGAGGGTCATCAGGGTCTGATATGAGATTAAATGCATGGAGTCTGGGGGAAACATGCTTGATTGCACATTTTTCAATGTGCTAGGTCCTATCTTGTGTTGAGAGCACTGAAACAGCAGTGCTTGGTGTGGCTTTGCAGACCTGGACCTAGACCTTGCTGACAGGGTGGCAAGACACGTCAGGCTCATGTTGCACAATGGCCACTTTTTATGATGACCCCATTGCTACTCACGCTTGAGTGAAAAACTTTCACTTTCCCTTAAATAGGTGCTGATTTTCCACAATGAAGTTAATTCCAGGAGCTTTCCTGTGGTTTGTTTTATGTGGGCTGTTAGAGGGAGAACAGAAGGAGATCAGATAAGGATTTCCTGCTCCTTATTATAGATATACTTCCAGCCAAGCATCCTTGATTCTTTCCTTTGAACAAGACACATTTATATTTAGCAGTTGTACAAAAGAATGAGGATTCCTCACCAAAGGTGGTATAGAAAGAGGCAATTCCCACTCCTCAGTGAGACCTGGTATGTGGCTTAAACAAACTGGTCCTTACTAATTCTGAATTTCTCCAGAGATGTATTTCCACCCTTTAGCAAATGTGGAAAAAAGATAATATTACACAAAACAAACTTTCTTTTCTTAATATCTCTAGTTCTTCCTAGATATCTTTCTGTTCTCTCTGGGTAGTTTAGGCTCATTTTTGTCGGAGATCTACATTAAAGGTTATAAGGTTCCTTTGTTACACACAAATGCAATATCACCAATAATTTTAGCTCTGGGCTAATAAAAACCAGCTTCTGCTGGTTCCTATAATGACATCCAACTGCCTGGTCTTATGACTCTGCAGGCTGTTTCTAAGCTGTGTTTTTTATCTCGCTTCAAAAAAGCTGCCATGAATTTGGAAAAGGCTTAGGAAAAAAGGTATGAGTGTGATATAAGACTTGGGGAACATGCCTTATAGTGGGAGATTAAAGAAGCTTGGTCTACTTAGTTTATCCAGGGGAAGGAAAGGAATCAATTTGATTATGGTCTAGAAGAACCAACATGGAAAACAGACTTCTGATACTACATAGCATTTTGATCCCCATATTGTTTATTCTGTTAGATCAGAGGATTTGATGCTGAGTTTAATACGGAAAAAAAAATTACATTATGGGTAATTAAACTCTGTAGCAACTTGGGGAAGTAGTGTATTCTTTCTCACTCATAAGTCTTTAATTCAGTAATACCTACCTCTTTTATACATGTTTTTCTTTAATATGTTATAAGGCAAAGAAAAATTGATACAGGTGATGCCAAGGCAGGGAATCTGTGTAAAACTGTGTTATGGCTCACGCAGATGTTTTAGGCTTAATTTAAGAGAAACTGGCTCATGTTCTCTGGTCTGGGTTATGTGAAAGGTCAGAATAGACAGCCAGAATGCTGCCTTCTTGCCTTATAAAAATAAAGATGAGAAATGATCAGTTAATAAAATAGGCTGTTTTGAATCAAGGGGTGCTACTAAGCAAAGAAATATGTAGTGAATACATACATTAGGAGAGAAATGACCAAATCAAGGATTTTCCTCAGAAGATAGATTCCTGTCTTGTTTCCTTCCATCTTAGCAAACCTTGTCAATTTGAATGACTGGTGATATTGAACTGATAATGGCCAATTATGCTTTATTGCCTCCATTAACATATGACAGTTGTACAGAAGTAAAGGTCACGGGCTGGTGCTGGTTATCCTGTCAGCGAAAGGCCGGTTAGCCCAATGATTCTGCAGAGATTGATTAAGCAACGAACCTTGACAAGGCTTGCAACATCCCTGCAAAATAATCAGACCTCTGGGAACTTTTAAGATTACCAGCATGAGCCTTGGATTCCTGTGGGTGTATTTATCACATGGGATCCTCGCCATAGAGTGGCTATTAATACACAGTTGTTTGCATTAGAAATATTTTGCTGCTACTGATCAGGTCCCTTGGAAGATTCATCTGGTCTGTTTGACTTGCTATCAAAAAAGCCAGGAAAACCAAACTGCTGACTTTAAACCTCTACTTCTTATGTTTAATATTATTCCTTGTCTGCACCCAGGTACAAATAGAAGTCCCCATGCCACTTATCTCATCAAATTTACACCAGCAAGTAAAATAAGTCAGCTCCAGCAGTAGAGCTGTCAGGGATCAGTGGCTTAGCACTGATGACCCATCTCTCCTTATAAAGCAGTCAACAGGTGAGAAGATCTCCCATAAATGACCTAAATAAACTGATATACCCTGTCAGTGGCAGCATGTTTTCCATGCTCTGCCAGAGACAAGAGTTTTCCACGGCTTTAGGGTGCAAACTTTTTTTTACAAACTCAGTCTATTTCTTGCATGGCAGAGAAAAAAAGGAAACAGTGTTCTCTCTACCTATGGCAGGAGACAGAGACTTTCCAGCAGCATGCCACAGCTGTGGCCTCTGCTTGCCAGAGTGTGACAAAAAGGACTGCCTGCTTACACCTGCATGTAGGTCTGTCATCCATGCAGCAATGTTGCCACTCGTGCTTTACCTTTCACTCTCTACCTGTGCCTGTTTGCCTGGTCTGCCCTATGCTCTTGTCCAAGGGAAGATGAAGATCAACTTAGTTACTGAAAAATTCATGTGCTGCTAGAATCCAGTTTCTCTGCTCACTTTTACACCTTTCTAGAGCAGAAGAAAATTCCAGAATTGAAACCATCGGTCTTCATGTAGGCTGATAACATGCTGCATGAGGAAAGTTCTTGGCAGAGCTTGATTAGCTTAAGCACAGGGTCATGTTAATTGTATCTCTGTGGCTCTTGGATGAAGCCAGGCTACATGCAGGCAGCCCAAAGCCTGGGCAAACGACTATCCCATCTGTCTGCAAAAAACCTCTGTGGACATAGCCTGAGTGATTCAAGCTATTTCAATTAAAAAAATAATTGGGATTAGCAATTAGCTCTTTATTTCAGTGGGCTTTGGCTGTGGTTGAAGGCATGTCCATATGTAGTACCTGGGAGATACCTGAAATAGATATGAATGAACTGCTTCTCAGCAGCACTAATGAGGCTCTGCAAAGCGCTGCTCTGACGTGGCTACACTGCTGTGTTCCCCAAGCGCCCTGCTTCAACCTGTCTTATGTAGATGCTTCCTGGAGTGCAGTGCAGGAAGTAAAAGCCCTATGCAAGTAGTCCACATTCATGCAAATAATGCTGTTGTTATCACTGAAATGATTTGCATGGTGTAAGGCTTGAAGTTTGATCAGTCTTTTCTCCTAATTTAGGAATTTTGTTTAGCTCTTCTAGGAGATTTTCCAGATTATGGATTGAGAGGAATGAACAGGACAACAGACAGAGATCTGGATTTTCTAAAGCTGGAATGAAAGTTTTCTCAGCTTAATAGCTGATTACTTCCACATACTCAGTCTGCGTGGAATCTCCCTGGCTAGATCAGGCAATACCTGTAGACTCAAACTGCAAACTTTTGGCTTGTGTAGACACAGGTTTTTGCACATGAAAGGCAAAAATCTTAAAAGTCAAATTTGAGAATCTTGCTCACTTCGTATACAGGGTTTGTGGGTGGTGGGGTGGTTTGGTTTTGGTTTGGTTTTGGTTTGGTTTTGGTTTGGTTTTGGTTTGGTTTTGGTTTGGTTTTGGTTTGGTTTTGGTTTTGGTTTTGGTTTGTTTTAAATAAGGTCCACAGTAAGGAAACTGAAAGGGGAACTGAGAAAACAGATTGTAGAATACAGATATTATTGGAACCAGTTTAGTACCTTAATCTGATTCAAAGATGACAATTTAGCAGTATTTCAGTCACTTGCTTTGACTGAATTTAAGATAGTTTTACTGGGAGTGAGGGAATGTTAAAGGTGGATGATGTTATCTGAAAATGTAATAAAGTGTTAGTCCAGTAGCACCCCTTATATGAGTGGCCTTTCCAAAGGCAGCTAAAATGTTATCTATTGAATAATGATGCAGTGAGCAACTATTGCCTTCTTGCTCTAGCATCCATCAGACTACATAACTTCTGCATCAGTCATTCTGCGTAACGTAAAATGTCATTTTAATAGAGCAGTGACATGGGATCAATAGTGCCTGCTTTGAAATTAACTATATTTGTCTTGTACTGCTTGCTGGATCTTGAGTGGATGACAAAGCAGGCAGAGAGTATTCAGAGTAATATAAAAAGTGAATATAAATGTGTTTCAGTAGTGGTATTGAAGCATCCAGCATTAAGGAGTTTGCTGTCCTGAGACAACATTCTAATCTTCTGAGACAGGCTTTAAGTCTACCTAAATGAATCATTTACATATTTCCTAGACACACATACACACACATGCACTCACAAGTACAGACACACTCACATACAGATTTCCATAAAGTGATATGAAGCTATCTCAGGTAACAGTCCAACAAAAAGTATGTGCCTATTGGCCTTTATCATGGTGGAACTCAATTGTACTCTGTATTGTTAAATGAAGTAGTCTCCTAAGGAGAAGACGTTCAGTGAAGTAGTATCTTATATAAACAATAAGATGTGGGACCTTGACCAAATGTGCTCAGGCTTTTAGAGAAAAAGTTAAAAAGTCCTTTATGAATACAAAATTAGATAGCGATATTAATTTCAAAATATGCCCCCTCTTGTCTTCATGGCCACTTCAACCCACATCAACAACATTTTGCCATTTGAGCTAGTCTTCTACTAGGTTGTACAGACTCTGATGGGACCATTTTTTCAAACTATATAGACAACTGAGAAACAATTGTAGCTGGTCAACAGAACAGGCATTATTCTGGCACAGTATCACGTGCTGAATCTAAATTCAATCAGAGAGCACTTGCAAATCATATGTATGCATATGGGTGAAATAGAACTGCTGACTCTATAAATCAACTGGTTTTTGCACAAATGGAAAAAAGTCTTTAGACAACCACCACATTGCCACCATTGCTGCCAAACAAGCAACTTCTTATGATCTCCTGTCTCTTCATAACTGTATTCCACAACTCAGTATCTCACGTAGCTGAAGCCAAATCTACCAATAAGGTTAATTTCTTGGTTGGATGATTTAATGAGAAAAATGTGGGTAAGGATGACGTAGAAACTGTGCAGTGGATACAGAAATATGATAATTAAAACAACATACACTTTCCCTAAATTTCTCCACATTTAGAGCTCTGCAGGGTAAAGGGAACTGAAAGCAGACATAAAGCTTGGTGAAAGGGAGATTCAAGAAGCAGAGGAATAGCACAGGCATGGAGAAAAGAATGTGCAGGAGAAAGGAGGGAATTACTATTATTAAAGCATCATCTATCCTATTTTTCATTATTTTTTTACTGATTTTCACAATGTATAAAATTGATTTCATTTTTATTGATCTAATGATATATCCTTAAATATTTAGATATAGTCTTAAATATATCCTTACATCCTTAAACTTAATAGTATTTTATCTTTTTCTTACTGGCAATAAGCATTGGTCAAGTCCAGATAGGACAATGTGTGTATTTTGACCTATGATAATATCTGTGAATGCTGCTTCATGTCAGCTCTTTCTTATCAGAGCCCCTAACCTTCATCATCAACAGAGCAAATTGGTCCATTTATTTGAAAATCACACACACACAAAAAAGGCATTGGTGGTTTGTATCTTAATAAAGGGATGTGAAATTTATAGTGATGTTAACCAGTTTATATTAGTCTTGATAATTAGTAAATATTCTTGGCTGTAATAACAGCCATAAGTTCAGGTGCAAAATTTCGGGAAGGCGCATCAGGAACAGGTATATACATTCAAGCATCTGATAAATGGTACTAATTAGTGAACACTAGTGATAACTAGTGTTCAAATTTAGTCAGTCTAAAGCACCTTACCAATCTGAGGCTATACTTTGTATGTGTATACACAATATGTACGTATACTATATACAGGTATATGTATATATATGTATACAGTGACAGTTTGGGTAACAGGTGGAAAACATGGACATTCCTCTGAAATTGATGGAGAGTCGGAGATCCTAAAGTGCTATTTCTGACTGAAGGCGCTTTTGGATATTGCTTTCTTTCTCTAAAAATATATAGCATTCTGGCATTGCAATTATCTAGGCATTGCATTCGAACCAGAAATGAACTACAATGCAGCACAGTACTAGAGCTTTCCTGAACTTGGTATTTGCTGTGAGAATCTTAATGGGAGGTTTGTTTTGGTTGTTGAGATCATATCTGTGAGGATGTTTTCATCTCTTTGGACGACTGGAAGTAGAATTAATGGCTGAAATCTACCTGAGCGAGCAGAGTGAGTGGTGTGCACTCAGCTTTCAGACAGCCTTTCTGTCCTCAGAAACTCAGTTCTAGTTCCAGAAAAGGATGCCTAGAAAGCTTCTTATGTTATTTCTGTGCTTATCATTGCTCTCAACATGTCAGCAGGATGAAAGCTACTACAGAAGTTTAAGATCAGTAATATCATCCTTGTTTTCCTCAGTATGGAGTGAAAAAGGGGTCATGGAGAATGATGCTAACAAAAATGACTGGAGAAAGGTGAATAAGCATAGATGTATGACTTCTAATGAAGATTTTGACAGATTAGATTGGAAACGACATATCAAATACTTCCTTGCTCTGTCTGAAATCACTGCTGGCGGCAGCACCACAATTAGTAATAGAGAAATGGCAGTGCTGGGTCAGACAGGTTGACCATGCAGCGTTGTTTTCCCTCATCTTGTTTGGCAATGTGGTAACAAATCATGTTAAAACAAAAATCAAGAGTAGGGCAGATGCTGATTTTGCTTCACCCTGCTCCATTTTCATTGCTTTTATATGGCTCTGAGCTCAGTGAGGTCCCCAGAGTCACATCTGCTTGCCACTGCTGTCAGCACAGAGCCTGGCGAGGGGTCCTGGCAGAAGGGCCTGTCGGTATGGGCTCTACCGTCACCTCTGCTGCTGGCTTGAACCATGACCTTGGACTTGGACTTGGATCTGTCTCCCTGCACCGGTTTTCCTGGGTGTGAAAAAACGAGAGCAGAATAATTCTGAATTACCTTACAAGGCTATTGGGGGGTCTTAATGAATATTCGCAGAGCACTTTGAGACCCTTGAATGAAAGAAGCTATAAAAATGCAAGATGTCATTATTTATTTATTAAGGTCCTCTGGGTTTTGGCCAACAGCATGAATTGTTGACATTTAATTATTGAAACAGTATGCCTATCAGCCCCCTTATGGTAGGAAGAGATAAATAATGCAGAAGACTTCAGAAAACCTGGTCAATACCCTCTTGAGATCTGACACAAATATACCAGACACGTAGCTCAAGCCTAAAAAGAACTGAATAATTAAACCAAGGAATGAGATCAGTTGTTCTGAATGCTCTTTATAGTTTGTGCACAATGTTCTACAAGTTATTTATTATTAGTCCATTACTTACAAGCAGCCGTTTCTAAATAAATACCATACAGCTCATCTATAATGGTGTCTATTGTGTGAATGTACTAAGGACTGGTGAAAAGGTATGAGCATTTTAGGTTATTTGAGCAATTACAATGTTTCTTCCTTATATCTTGAAGCTTTAAGGGTTTTCAAAAAACCTTATCATAGAACCAATTAATACTTTTAAATATGCAATCAATCATCTTCATATGAAAAGAAAAAAGGATTTAGATGCTCAGAATGCTTTTGAAGAAGCTGCTTAAAAAGAAGGAAATGCCTGTGCAGTCGCATTAATTATACAGTGTACTTTAGATGTTTTTCATCCAAACATTGCAAAGTTTTTACAACTGTTGAGGCTTAATGTCACTGCAAGGCAAAGTATATAATTTAGAGTACTGATGGGTAAACCGAGACACCAATGCATTAGAAGACAGCCTGTGACAGAATCTCGGGTGCACAGTAAGGAAACAACAATGAAATTCTATTCCTCCTCTATAGGGCATACTTCCTTCTCTCCAAACTCTTAACTATAGAAAAGCAGTGGTGTTAACATTTACAGAGGGCTACTAGAAGGGAGACGCACTTCAGGAAACCAGCAAATATACCACTTTTTGCCCCATGTTCTCAATTGCTTGCTCACTTTAACACCTGGATTTTGGTGGCACAAAGATTTATGAATAGGTGCAACTGTCCGACCCTAGCGAGTCCCTGTTTATCTGATGCCATGCCGCAGGCTGTGTAAATTTGAGATTAGAACTCCTCCATCTCCGTGACAATGCAGTGATGCGTGGACATGATGCTAAGTGAAACCTCTGTGGACATGATGCTAAATGAAACCTCTCACTGAGCAATGGGATTTTAGCAGTGATTTGAATGGAGATTTTTTTTTTTTTCCAACTCTCTTGCAAGACATTAATTCAGGAATTTATCCATTGCAATAGATCATAGCAATTTTGACTAACTCTAGAGTTATTAATTAAATTATTATATTCTGTCTGTCATTTCAAGTAGGAACGGTATTTCTCTTCATTTCCAGCTGCATGGCAATTATATCACAGCTGACCGTACTGAAGGAATGATGCTCTGTGCAGAATCATGCCAAGTGTATCTTGCTGTCCATTGATTAACTGGCATCGTCTCCATGGCATCATCTCCATAGCATCTCACCTCTTTCTGGCTGTCTCTTGTTAAACTACTGACCGTGTCTGACCCTGCCTCAGTTATCAGATATGACAAGCTCACAGCCTTAGGTAGTGTGACTCAGAAATAGTTGGGGAAAGGGAGAACAGCCAATTTCAGTGATGGCTGTAGAAGAGGATTAGTAAATTCCACGGATGGGAATGATTCCTTCAAGCAATGTGGCTATTGAGGTAAAGAATGCTTGAAAGAAACTAACTATTCAGACTGAAATCCTCTGGCTGAGGCAAACAGCGCTGCTGGATGGGGCTCCTCATTTGAAAGGATGGGGGCTGAAAGGATGAAAAACCATATTCTCCTTCACTTTTTTTGCTTTCCTAGCTGGGGTATTTCAAGGTAGCCAATGTACATTTATATTAGATGTAAATTTCCCATATATTCGTAATGTAAGACTGAATGTTTCATCTGACACTAGCAAAAAAAAAAAAAATCATGTATGATTGTCCTTAAACTGTTACTCTGAACTTATGCCAGCATAAGTTAAAGGAGTTTCCTTCTCTTTGTATTCTGTTATACAAAAAAGCTACAAATGAATGAACAGGTTTTTAAGCACTTATGGATGTGTTTGGCTCAACTCTTGCAATTAAGTTTTCAAAACATTTGCTGTGATATTTAAATGATAGGCATTTCACATACTGCAAGTATACAGCATTTTGGAAGAGTCCAGCGATAGCAGAAGTGTGGCTTTTACTTGACTATAACACCAATAAGCACTGTGGTTAGTGTGAAGTCCAGGAATTAAATTTTTCATGCTATAAAACAGGATAGTGGAATACTGAAAACAGAAGCCATGCCCCAAAATATGTCCTGTGCTTAAAAATCCAGTGCCCTCTGTGGTCCCTGACAGAATGCAAAAATTTTCCCATGATCAACGCCTTTCTCTAATGATTCTGGTTAATTGCCTTAAAACTTAAAGACAATCTGAGAAGGGGAAAAAAATCACAGTTGTTTGGGGGGCTTAAAAAAATGGGTGGGAAGATCTAGAGTCAATCTGTGGCTCAGGCATTGACCCAGCTTAGTGATGCTAAATAAGTCAGATTCTCTTCCTTTGCCTTGCTTTATTCATTGAGAGGGAGGAACAAGCATCTCTGTACTCCTCTAGTTAGATGGTATGCCATCTGGAACAGGGAGCCTGTAACTCTACAGTGCTCAATACAGTGGTTCCCATAGCTTGAATAATATTGTGAATTTACACAAACCTTAGGAGTACTGTGGTACAGGGCATGGCAAAGCAGGCAGAAAATGATTGGGATATTAAGACTACTGCAGGCTTTGAGAACCAAGGTCTTGTATTAATTTCTTCCTGTCATTAACTTTCCTTGTCTTACCAATATTTTATGTAGGATGTGAAGTCATATCTGATATTGATTGCTGTGTAGTCTGAAGCACAGATAAGTGTCAGCTTGCATTAAGCTGTAGTTGGACCTCTCCTCTCCTCCCCAGCCCTCCCCCTTCCCCTCAGTGCCTTAATGCTGTAAGTAGGTCATTGCAGAACTGGAAGCTGTATTTTTTCCTTCTCCCCCATGTGGCTGCTGGAATTGCAAAGCAGAGCATCAAAGCTGGAGTAGCCAAGCTCACCTCCAAAAGATAATTAGCAAATCTCTCGTTTTGTGCAGTGTGCTGGAGGGTAAGCTACAATTAGAGATGGATAAATACGCTGGTGTTTGGAGTCCTTACGCTTTTAAAAACAATTCCTGTTTGAGACTTCAATAGGCGCATGTTTTATGGGGCCAAAGCAATGCTCAGATTCCCAGTTCAAATGCACTGATGGGGTATATTGTCAGGTAACGGAGAAGTGGATGGCTTCAATGCTGTATTTTGGAAGGCTTGGCTAAAATATAAACCAGAAGTAACAAACTGAAACTGAGGAGGAGAAGAGAAATTAGGTTTTACTCAAAACTGTGCCAGGTGAAGTGCAAAGGGCCAGGAGACACATGGTGAAGCTCTAATCCAGCCAGTGCTGGTTGGTTTGCTTTTTGGCTGTTTTGGCACCAACCCCATTACTGTGACTATAGAGAACAGCTGTTTGTAAACACATGATTTCTGGATGGGCTTAACATAAAAAGTATTTAAACTCTTAGAAGATTGAGCTGGAGAATTGATTGGACTAGGGTTTGTTTCTAAAAGTTTAGACAAGCTGCTAGGTTTAAGTATAGGGTAAGAAATTTGCATATCTAGAGTCGCTTCCCGACTTTGCTAGGAACTTTCTAAATGAACTCCCTGTATGAACTTGTGCGGTAATGTAGCCCCCAAAATAAGGATTAAGGCATTATTTTAAAGGCTCTAGTAAATCACTGCACTCCAGTGATTATGAGATAAGCTGATAAGCAGTGTCACAAAAATCTTTATTAACAAATCAAATATAGATTCTCATTGTTATTTTAAGCATTATACTAACATACTTTTTGGTTTTTGGTTGGGTTTGATTTTGGTTTGGTTTTTTAAATGGTCTAAACTTTCTTATCTTGGTCATAAAGATTATCTTAAAAACTGGGCAGTTAAATGATGGAAATTTTATCCAGAATTCTCTTGCAGCCATAAATACACATGTTGTCATTCATCACTGGAAAGGGCTAAATCTGCAGGGACTATTTGTCACACTTTAATAACGCTAATTACATTTCATTGGCAGCTACAGCCAGAAGACTTTAATCCAGATGGCTTCCTTTCAGGTTAGAAAAAAGTATACATAGTCCTAAAATTCAAAAACCTAACTTTTATCTATACATAGTATGCTGAGACTTCACGTGACCATTAAATGAGAGATTACTGAGGGCTTTTTGGAGGTAGCTGCAAAATTCTGAATGGGCCATGACTTGTCTCAGGATGGGGTGTTCAAGGGAGTTAAGGGCCCTGAGTGCAGCGGACCCATGGGAGGTGCAGCCAACATGGGATGTCTGTAGCCCAGGGCCTCACTGGCATTCTGTAGGTTTGTTTTTTTTTGTTGTTGGTTGTTTGGTTGTTTGGTTTTTGTTTGTGGTTTTTTTTGTTTGTTTGTTTGTTTTTTTGTTGTTGTTGTTTTTTTCATTTTTGTGTGTGTGTGTCCTGGGCTGCTTTGTCAAAAGCAGGGCTAGTTTATTCAGTTTCAGTTGAATCCAGATGACAAACACAGGGAAGATGTTACCTCACAGTAAAAGACAACCCTGCTCCACTGGAAAATGTTTAGAAATGTGTAAACTCTTCCCTATTTTGCCATCAGATCATTCTGATCACTTTGCTTTATTTGGATATAAAGCCTCCAGTTCTTGAGTTTTCTGAATGATTTTACTCTAGGTTTCTAATCTAAGCTAAATCCTTGTGGATATCTTTTTTTCTTTCTTTCTTTTATGAGAGCCTGTCTAGCTCTGTTGGTTACATGTCCCTTTTTGTGCCTTAATTTGTGGAACAGGATAATGCTACTTTCTTCCTTTGAAAACCATCGAAGAGTTACAGCTGAAAAGAAAGCTCGACATCATTATTTTTTTTCTTGCTGTATGGGGAGCTCCCTTTCTGTGGCAGAAATAATAACATTCATTCTTCATTAATTTAAATTACAAATAGAAAATTGGTAGCTTCTCTGCAGAGACAGTGACAACACAGCAGCCCTAAAGTGCAGCATGCAGAGTCAGACCCTCTGCTGATATAGCTCAGCATATTCCACTGGAGGTAATGAAGCTGTGATTTACAGCAGATAAGCATCTACAATATCTCTAAAAGCCCTCTCCACAATCTGTCACCTGCTATTGTCGGCTCAGCAGCAGGATGAGATAATAGGAAAGATAAGGAATTATGGAAAGGCTTGTTTTCTTCTAACATAGGAAAAGGAGCTTGGTCAGAAAAGCAAGGCATAAGTTAGTCCATCTGTTCTCCAAGGAGCATTCACTCCAGACCCTGTCCAATACCTGTCATCTTGGGCCTCTTATGGTTTGCCAAAACTACAGGGTCAAATTTTCAAGCAAGCATTTCAGGTACTTGTTATTCAGAAAAGGGCATGACAAAGCGTACTAAAATGAGTTCCCTGAGTCTGTGCAGCACAGCTGTGCTTAACTGGGGGGTTAGGATAGCTCCAACTGTTTTCCACCCATAGCGTTCAAAGACAACCTTGCCCTGGCTCCATTGGGGCATGCCGGCAGCTGCAGGAAGGGCAGAGGAAGCTGCCCTTGTTGGCTCTGCGCTAGCTAGGAAAATCCTGCAATTTTCCCTGCCCATTGCCCAGTTGGAGTGATGCAAAAAGAGCAGATGGCATTAAATAATTTGGCGGATGCTATTTTCATTATTCATTCTGCTGTAGATCTTTTACATAAAATCTATGGTTTGGCACTTGCTATAGCTCTTCAAAGAAATAATATGCACACGGTTGCAAAACCAAAATATTGAATAAACAATTTTTTTGTATTCTTGGTGTCTCTTGGAGCTGAGATGTGCCACCTACTTTTCACTGGAATTTTCAGACTATTTTTGTGTTTATTTTTAAATTAATATGAATATTTTTATCAGAAAATATGTTCAACAATCAATAGTTTTTCAGTTTTTATCATTCACCTTTAGTTAAATAGCCTTAGAAGCCTACAACTTTTGTATTTTTAAAGTGGTTTTTTTTAAATCATGAATTATGTGTTTTACATGTAAATGAAAAAAGTTTTTCCCCCAAGGTATGAAAAACTGGTTTTCATTTGTATAAATGGCAGAAAATGTTGAATGACAGTATTCAGCAACTCTCTTCTGAAGCTGTGTTTCTTTGTTTTCTGTTCTTGTTGAGTGACCATGGAAAGCTATTTATTGTTTGGTTATACTGGCTGGAATGGGTAAGATATTGCTGAAAAGAAAGTGGTGTTTCCTTTTCAGTGGGCATCAGACAGGCAATTCATGAGTCTAATCTAACACCTCATCTAACTAATTTCCTTCCAGATATTTTATTTCTTTAATTCAACCTACAAAAAATACCACAGTTTTTCCATGTGCCTGTTCTTTTGGACATTTTCTACTCAGGTGACAGATCTCTATTTCATATAATTGTAGATGATATAAAAAGCTGCAGATTTCAGATCTTTCTCATCAGGGAACTGTCTCCTGGGCCATGAAGAAAAAATTTTAAATGGTGTATTTCCTGTAAAGGATAATTAGACCACTTTAAAGAAATTCCATAATGAAAAAGGATGTTGAGTTAATGTACAAAACCACACTAGGTGTTTCCCTGAACTCACTTAGAGAGCACAGAGAATTATTACGATGTGGCAGCTGATATTATAGTGCTGTCGTGTCATTATCTTCTTTCTGAGGTCCCATAACTGGGGCTGAGCTAAGCAGTTTCAAAAAAATCAGAAATTTCCTCTTTAATCCTGCTCCTCTTTAAACCTTGGCTAAGTGTTAAACCTGAATTTTTTCCAGGCACTGAATTTTTTTGGATATGTTGTTTTCCATGCTTGATATCCATTTGGGACAGGAAGGGGAAGTACCAAAAATATAACAGGAAATTTAGATGAAGAGCTATACTAGCAGAAAAAGTATCTCAGAGCACCAGCTGAAGATAAATTATTTACCAATTTAAGTTCAAAATGGCATAAATTTGAACCTGGATTTTGATCCTCAGCCTACTTAGATGTGCAGAAATGTGTTTAAATAGACAGAATCTTTAAGTGATTGTCATACATATATATGACATACTAAAGACTGATGCATTTCCTTTCATGAACTGGGAGGGAGATTGGCTCTAGGCTTTTTTTGTGATCTTGACATAAAAAATTAGATTTTTGTTACTATTACAATTTGCATTCCTGAATCATCTTGAGCAGTGCATCTAAGACAACCCTGTTTTACGGATATTAAAAATGTTAACAGGTTGACATAGTTTTTCCCCTCACCAGAGTCAGCTCTTTGAGGTCAACTTAAACACTGAAGTCCTGCCTTTAGCATGTGTAGTAGGAGAACAGCGGGAGAGCTACTAGCATATCTCTGACAACTTTATCACCCTTGACCCTTACAGGTGCATTGAGGTCCACCCTGAGACACACAGACCTACGTGTACCAAAACTCGATAGAAAATTATGATTTTTGTACCTGGACACACATTCCCACCAAAATACACAATCTATTGAGGGTCTGTATATACGGCTGACAGAGGGACGTGGGTTTAAAGTAGAGAGTTTTATTATCATTTAGAGAAACTTTATTCTAAAGTTTCCTACTTTTGGGGTATAAAAGCACTTTAATTAATACTGCACTGATGCTGTAAACTTCCTTTTGCTGTCTGTTGACTCTGATAGGGATCTTGATAGGGAGGTGGAATGGATGAGAAGAAATGTTCTCCACCTATATGAAATGTAAAGCATATACAATGGAAACCTGCATTCCTCCTTCCTCCTGCTGGAGGGCTGGTGAGGTACCGAGGGGGCAGGCAGTCAGTTATTCTATTTTTAGAGATGTAACAGTTTCTCTGTATTAAATTTGCATCTTTGAAACCTTTTGTAGCTTATTGACTCCCTGTGAGAAAGGAGATGGATTTTAAGGGGTCATTTAATGCTGTTCTCTAACCGGCCCATGGGGGCACTACTGACCTTGACTGATTCACTTTGGTGCTGAGTGCTGAGCTTTCTTATAAAAAAAATTTGATTGCCTTCTTTTCTTATCCAATAAAAAGAGAAATACTGGACTACATTTGCTGCAACCTGGTGGTATCTGATCTCCATGATGGTTACAGAAATATGATGTCTACAAGGGGAAGTGAAATTGGTAAGGATTCCTTTTAATCCTCTGAGGAGTACTACAAGAACGCAGCAGTCCCTAGAAGCAGTGATTTATGCTAACCTCAATACAGTCACTTCATTTAGATCTTCCTATTTAGTCCCTGCACAGAGTATAAAATGCTATAGGCTCTGCAGTTGGGTTCATTAGAGTTAGTGCCTTTAATCTGTATAATACACTCTTGTTCAAGTTACTTCATATTCTGTATCTTTTTGGATGTCTTCATGATCATAAAGAGCTTGACTGGGTTGGGTCTGTGTTCTGGGGATTTATGTTCCCTTCTGAATACAGACTCCACTGCAGAGTATTTTCCTCTATAAATATTTAATAAAAAATATAGTAGTATAAAGCTTTGGCTGGCAAAGACCCTTATTTAGTTAACCAAAAGGTATGGGATCCAGAGTCACACTGCATTTTTTTTTTTAAAGTTGTAACATGAGAATGTGAAGAAAACAGTTCAGAAAGGCTGAGGGCAGTCACCAATGGGTGGCAAAACTGACCTATATTGTCATTTTACCCTTTTTAGTCACAGAATGTACATTTTTAGCTGGTAAGGCTGCCTTCTGCCAGATTTTTTTGGGGGCTTGGGGATTTGCATTTATTTTGAACTAGTCATTTGAATGCTCTGTGGTTTTTTGGGGGATGTGCACGCGCACACACACACACATATATATGATCTTGACAGATTTGCTAGGTTGTATCACATACTCTGTTTTGTGCTTTTTATTTTGTGGTACGTGTTGGTTTGTGCTGTGTCACATAGGATAAATTGGAGATGACAGTAAACAACGTGTTTGACGTAGTATCTTGTATGTGATCTGAGGGCAATGTCAATTCTACCCTTCAGGGATTTCCCTCAAGATCTGTACCTCAGCCTCAGATGTGGCAGGGGCAGAAAATGCTTCCTGTCAGAACTGAATTCCTTTGCACAATAAAACCCTGCAGTACAGTGGCACACTTGCAGCAAACTCTGTTAGAAATGAAAGTCTTTTTTTCCAGTGAAAGGAGAATAGATTTATCAGTTTAGTACAAAATGCAAAATACTCCCAGTTGCAAAATGCATTTTCCCATCCCTTCTGCAAAGAGATTATCTCCTTGCAGGAGTGAATGTTACTACCCTGATTTACCATTACCTTTCACCCTGTAATTTATCATGTGTATGCAAAAAGGTTGTAGCTGTATGTATTCTGATGTATCAGCATACACCTTTTCCCCCACTCTTTTTGGGTGCTAAAAAAACCTGATTGAGATGGAAAATGAAGAAACAGATACAAGGAACAGCAAAAGATTCGGACTATTTGTGATCTTATGAGGTCTCGCTATATGTCTCAGTAATTACTGATGGACTGTGGGTCACTGCAGAACTGTAGAGGGACTATTGCAACTTTAAGGTGCAGGACATTAGGGAGCCATAGGGCTCAGACATGATATTTTTATTACCATGAGGTCTCAGAGCACCATTCATGGTGAAACGAGTATAAGTGAAATACATTACTGTGAATTCACCTATAGACAGGTAAGATTCTCAGGCTTTCTGAAATATTAGACTACTCTACACTGCAGTCACCTATAAGCAACTGGCTCAGGTGCTGCTAGCAGCCTCGAGCATGCTAAACCCCCCTGGGAAGCTGTGGGGGACACTGTGGGAGTTAGTGCTGTCCTAAGGTAGGCACTTGCAAAGCCGGCTGGGGTGAGCCTGCCCATGCAGAGAAAGTGGAGCAGACCAAGGTGGAGAGCATTGCAGCAGGTATTGCCCAGGCACCACGGGGCCCCCCAGCCTGCCGCCTGCTCCCAGCTGGCCTGTGGCTGGCACCGCGCTCTGCAGCAACCCTCACTTCTGTAACAGAAAGGGACTGTTTTGGCTTTGAGGCATCCAGAGGTGGTGCCCACCACCTGGAGAAAGAGAACCCATTCCAAGGGTTTTGTTCCCTCTTGTGTACTGAATGTCCCATTGTGCACCATGGTAGCACTTCATTCTTTGGATCAGGAGTCATGTTTTTAGTTAGTTCTGTTGTAAAAACCTCATTGTCATTGTTTGTTGTTTTTTTTAAAAAAAGGTGCTCACCTTACTGTGAATTGAGCCCAGTTTTGATACGCTCCTATGTATGCAATAGCATGAATGAATGAATATTAACTGAGACTGATGCATAATAATTATGTGAGGCTGACAGATAATTTCCATCGAGGAGCAGGACTATGTGCAATTAACTTGCTGAAGGAATTACATGGACAATTATCGTATATTTTGGGTAATGACGAAATGCCAACTCACTAAATGGATGTCTTCTGAGTAAACAGTTATGTTCAGTTCAAACCTCATTTATATAATGAATGATATCCAAACTGCATTTGGACTATAATAGATATAGCTCAGGACACTAGCTAATTTAAAATACATATAAATAATACAACTCCTTTGCAGATGTCATTAATAGAAAGGACCAAATCTGGAGCTTCTGGTCTTGAAAATGTGGCTCTTAAGTTCAGAAACACTGCTAGACTCATTTGGCAAACCACTGCACAGTTTCACCTAACCTTCTACAGGTCAAAGGAGTAAGTTATTGTTCCCAACACATGAGACTTCTTCACCTCCTTTCCCCATCTCCTTAACCCAGAACTGTCTTTTTCTTTCCTCCTCTGAAATACAGTAGTGTCCTAAGGTAATTTATTTCCCCAAGAAAGTTATTAACTCTTGAGAATAGGGGCCATTCCAATTTTAACTCCATCAGGTCTTGGGAATGTCAGAAAACTTTTGTACTGACAAAGAAAACTTTTCCATGCAGAGCATTTACAGTACAGTAGTCCAGACTAAAATGGAAACATTTTAAATGACAAAGTATTTAATTGTCTTTAATTACTATAGGAAGGGCTTAAATGCATCACTCAACTTGGTTTAAACTTCACTGTGTTTTTGGAATTGTCAAAGGCAGAGAGTAGATATTTTTTCCATTTAAATAAAAATTTGCAGACTTGAATTCTTAGCAATCATAGCAATTTATAGAACAAAACTTGTAGTGATTATGGATGGTTTAGAGTTCAGAGGTAGATTCTAGCTGCAGAAACTGCTCTTGGATTGGAATATTGAGAATTTTGGAGTTGTTTAGATTCAGGTTTAGAGAGAAGCCATTTACAAAGACAAGAGACAAGCGTGGGTTTCAGTGTGGGGAGAGTGGCTTTCTCACTGATCTTTATTAGCCGCTAATCCCAGATTAGAAAGCTTTAATTAGTATTAACAGCCTCGAGACACCAAAACGTAAAAGGGAAACAATTAATTTACAATTTTATATTCTTATGTTACTGATATCTAGTTAGGAGCTGAAACTCCTGGGGTTCAAGTAAAGCCTAGAAAGCTACCCTCTCTGTCCTTCCTCCATTTTTTATGATAGGAAGCATCTTCTCTTTCTTTTCCTCCTCCTTTATTTGCTTTGAGAGAGCAGTGCAGTTACTGGGGATCTCTCCTTTCCTTCCACCCTGTCTCTGTGAATATTGCAGCAGAATTTGCCTTCCCTGTTTGGCTGAATTCTACTACGTCAATCATCCTATATACAGGGAAGAGAGAAATCACTGTGAAATGGGTGGCTTGATCCAACTTCCTTGATTCCACTGAGACTGGGCTAAAGAAATCTAGTTACTGTGATTTTGGCTTTATTATTTACCCTCTGTGGGGCTTTTAACCATTCATTTAGCTTATGATATTTACAGACAGGCATTAGCTCACCTACCCATCCCCTAAGCTAGCAGCAAGCTATGCTAGCGCTAACCCCATGCTAATATACTTGGCCTCTCATCGGTGTGTGTGACCGTAGCATCTTACTTATCTCATTTAAATAGTGTCTGTCTGGTTCACAGTTCCTGTAAGGTACCATACAAACAAATCCTTCGAATGCCTTGGTTATTACTCTGTCTGTAGAATCTCTGGATATGGATAATTACCACAGGAGTAGAGTGAACACTTTGAAATTACTAAGGGCTTTTCAGGAACTCAGTATTAATAGTTAATTAAGCTAAGTAAAAATGTCTTTTAGTTAAGGGCATAGGTAAATTTAAGAGATTATATGTTGCTTTTTCTCCTGCTTTATAATTAAAATCAAGTCCCACAGAGGATCTATACCTTTTGTATCCATATCTATCCCCCAGCAAAATTCCTTCTCTTCCTTATACTCTGCTATAGACCATTGGCATAGCATGGTATGTTTAGCATAGAAGCTGCTATACATTGCTTTAGAATTTGTTTTCTTGTTAGATGAATGCTCAACATTTTTGTCAAGAGAACTATACTGTTGTTATTTTGCAGGGCAATCATGCAATAGGAAGGTTGTGGTAAGCAGGCAAGATATCTCTCAGCCTGAATATCTAACTAGAGCCAACCTTGAGGAAGTTTGACCCCTGAAGACACAGGTATTGCTATTGTGGCTAAGTTCACACAGAGGAATTTGCCTGAATGCTGCTTTGTTACTCTTGTTCAAATAGCGGTGTAGGTGATGTAAAATTAATAAGCCTCATGAGTCATATACACATGATATTGTATTTATAGCATTCTTGTGAGGTCTCATTAACATGTATTAGAAAAGTGCTTTGAAATTCTCCAGTGAAAGATATCATATCACAGAAAAACAGAGCATTTTCCAATCTTGACATCAACTTTAATCAGCTCTTCAATTTAAATTGTCTAGATCTGAACTTCAGTTTGGGATTCTTTCCCTCAGGGTGGCAAAAGGTTACAAGACTAAAATGCTCCCAAACTTCTTGGATCTTCAGTCAGTTTTTGAAGAAGTCTGTGGTTTTTGCACTTCCCACGTTACATATCACAAACCATGCAGATTTTCTCTAGTCTTCCCCATTCAGCAGCAATATCAACAGTAGAGCCACATACTTAACCAAGAAATATTCTTTCATTACTATTTGTTAACATAATAGCCAGGAATTTAGGCTCAAATAGTCAACCAAAACATATTCCTTTTCTACTGCATTCAGAGTGGGAGGAAGCATGGTAGGGGAGAGAACACAAGTACAACTTGCCTTTTCTCCTCTGCTCTCATTAGCTCTCAGTACTGGGTGGGTTTGCTGCCTTCTGAAAGGCGGGGGGAGACAGAAGCAGAGAGTTAAGGCAGCAAATTGGGATTAGTCACTGCAGCGATCATGCATAGAGCAATATATGATTATTTCAGGCTGACTTTCCTTGGTCTCTTGTCAAAAAGTACAGTTTCTGTGCATGAAGTGGAGACTTAGCAGAAGGATTTTCTGTGCCACCATTGCTGATCTTAGAAAATAGTTTCACAACTGAAAGCTTTTAAAAAAAATTATTTGAGGGGTTATGTTACTTCAGGTCAAGGTCTTGCGTCTTAAGGATGATGTGCTTCTGCACAGAAGAGAGGAGATACAAAACCCTTATCCTCTTGGGGATAAAAATGAAAATTGAAATAGATTCATTATCCAATAGCTCTGCTTGATGCCTGCAGTGCAGACTGAAGCAGTAAGAGCTCCTGTTAAGACTGGAAACCATTGGGCTGGTTGCTGTCACCACTGGATGAGGTAACCAGCTTGGTCTCCAAAGGAGCAGCATCAACCCACATCAGTCAGGAGCAAGAAAAAAAAAGGATACAGAAGAAACAGAGAGAGACTACAGAATGCAACACACAGATAAATCAGTCAGAGATGCAAAACACTTATGTTTCTAATCTACTGTTATTTTAAATTTCTTTTAAAGGTGAGGAACATGGGGGCAAATCACATGCAAGTTTTATATGAAATTTGTTTCCTATTTATATATTTTCTAAATATATACATAAGGCAAATTGTTGGTATTTATTACAAGCCTCTATAAAAAGGAGGCATTCTTGCTTATTTACAGCAAGACAGTGTAATGTACAGGGAGCAGTAAGGAAAGAAGCAGAAATAGGTACTTGTGTCTCCTGTTACTGGCAGAACAAAAGGCAGGTAACAATATAGATTCCAGACTAGCATCAAATGGTTGCAAAAGTCTTCGGGGAAAAGGACAAAAGATTAGTCTGTGCAGGATAACCAGTGAAGGGATTCAAAAAGTAAGGTGACATCATCAAAACACACAGGAAACATATTTTAAATATTAAGCGTTCAATTCAACTCTCAATTATCTAGGATAACAGGAGCTGAGATAAACCAAAGTCAGGGGTAGTAAAACATTTATAAACAGGGCTCTGTGACAATATGAGCAAAACATCCACCTTGAAAACTTATAAACAATTTTTTGTAGTGAATTGGTGTAGTCTTGAACTGGAGCCAGTGGAGAAGGGAGGAGCCTGAATGATGTGCTGTGCATCTGTCATGTGGCAGCCCGGGACAGCCAGCCAAACCAGAGAAAAACCAAGCTGAGATAATGAGAGCTTCAACATCTGCCCATACCCAGAGCAGACTGCACCATGTGGATGGAGCCCCTGAATTTGATCACCCAACATGTAATAACAATTCTGACTAGCAGTGGCTCCAGGGGGTTATTATTCAGAGCAAATAATGCTGTGTCAAGCCCCTTATGTTTCGCCAGTTTCTAAAATGACACACAGTCACTGAAATAGTCCTAGTTTTTATGAACCTTGTGCTGCTCCCACAGCAGAACAAGCCCTCCTTCTGTTAATAGAGGCACAGAGAAATATCTTTAACTTCTCAAATTACTGAATCAAATTTTTTTTCTTCCTCCCTCAACTTACTTGCTTCCTCCCTCTGCCAGAGATCACTGTAGCAGGAAAGAAGTCAAACAGCACACTTAATGCAGATAATTACTTCCTGGATGGGATCATTTTTCTTTTGGATATTCTGCCTGACAGTTAAAATCTCAAAGAAAAAAAAAAAGAAGGAAAAAAAAGATCTGAGAGGTATTTAATTAAATCCCTCTTAAAAAAATTCTGTCTTACCAGGGCAAAATCCTTCTTATCATTTTTTTTTTGTATGTAGAATCAATTAG
>VZTV01118991.1:0-59031 GCA_013400875.1 Anhinga rufa | reverse complement strand
CGGGGACGGACCTAGGAGTGCCCAGCTTCAGAAGGGCTTTGTCTGTTAACAGACCTCTCTGATTTCTAGTGGTTGGAGCCTTGGTCATCATCTTCAGAAACCCATGGAAAGGCTTTGGGTTTAGATCCACAAAGGCACTAAGGCTCCCAATTTAGGAACCCAAATGGGAGTTTGATGCTTTTGCTGCTGGCAGCCTGTGAATGAAAGCCTCTGCCCTGCGGTGCTATCTGTAAGTATCAGTCACTCTCCATGCTTAGTGAGAGTGGGAGATACAACCTCTGATTAACGCCCCCAGGGATTTTCTGCAATATTGTTTTGCAAGCAATTGTCACCTAACATTAAGGTAAATACCTTCCAGCTATGAATTAGAAGGCCTTTTTTCCTTTCCTTTTGAAAACGGCTTCTTGGCTTCACAAGCTCTCCGGCTAATGTTAAAACTGCCTCTTTCATCTGTCGACGCTCCGGCCAACCTGCCGGTACCCTGGAGCTGGCCCTGAGCAGCGTGTGGTTGCCTGCACTGGGCTGGGTCGTGGGCAGAGCGGCTTGCTGCTGCGATGGCTGGGAGACCTCGGGGTTGGGGGGAGAGAAAAAAAAAACAGAAAGGAAACTTGGTGCTTCTGCCCTTTTTACTTCTTGGAAGAGACTGCTGGTTAGCTGGCACAGGATAGTGCTGAGTGGTTGGATATGTAAATGATCCGACTTTCTTTAGGGATCTTGGCTATGTGAAAACACCATTAACTCCATCAAGGCTCATCTCTTAATACTTGCGTTTCCCCTGGAGACATCTAAGTTTCGAAGCTAATAATTTCTTATCAGACTCTGGTGACTTTTACTTAAAGTAGCTTGGTGCGGGAGACACCACTCCTAATGTTTTTCCTTCATTTCTAAATGATGTGAAGTCTTTTAATTACTTTTAATTAATGCTTAGCTTCCAACTTTGCTTGGTCCTTGTTGCCTTATCTGCGTCTTGCTGATATAGCCCAAGCTGACTAGTGGCTACCAGCCAAAACCCACGACAAAATCCTTCCCACCACTCCGTCTTGGAAAGCAATCCAAATGTTTCTGGGGTGGTCACTGTATCCTTGCAGGCAGTAATGGTACCAGTGCATGCCCTGGGCCCCTGTGAAGGTGGTGGCAGTTCTCTCTTACGAAGGACAACAGTCTCACCTTTTTCCAGCAATCCCCAAAATGCCAGTAATGTGCCTTGTTCTGGGTCCTTCACAGCAATGCAAACAATTACCGTTGCATGAAAGCCATGGCTTCCCAAGCTTTAACAGCATTGCAAATTACACTCATAAATTCAGAGTGCAGCTAATTGTTGTTTTATGGAGTAGATGTTCTTTAGGGAAAAAAATTAATCTGTAAACACACTGATGCCCTGCTGAGCAGAGGGCTATTTATCTTGGGTGAGGAATAGCCTTCCAGAGCGATGTAAGTGCAAGGTGGATCACGGACTTTGTCAAGGGCACTCATCTTCCCCTGGTGTGGCTCTGGACAAGAGGGACCCGTGAGAGGATTTGTTTAACGTGGGGTTTCATCTGCTGCTAGAGCAATATGCTTTGTGACCACAGTGTTATTGTTCTGGAAACCTCTCTGGCCTGGCTGAGATCAGGGCTCCCCTGTGCCACCCGCTGCCCTTGTGAAGGGGAAGGATGCCGCTGGTTTGAAGGATTGCACTCAAAAGTGGATGCGACTGGCCGGGGTCAGAGGTACAAACCTCACTGCGCAGGGCAGGTGAGACGCTGGGCAGGCTCTGCTTTGTTAAGTTGCCAAGATACTGTTACGTGGTATTTGTCACCATAAGGAGGTGCCATGAGTTTTCTGCCCTTCATCTGTCTTGAGACTGTCCTGAGGATTGATGGGAGAGTCAGGAATGAGCTGCTCTGGAGTCTCAGCCCAGAGCCCTGACCTGGAGTGGCCTCATCCTGCACCCAGGGTGAAGTGCTTGGGGGTGTCCAGGCTTCCACCGCTGGAATATGACCCTAGCTAGGGTTACGCTCCCCTCCCTTATCCCCCCAGCACTTGTAGGTCAGCCAAAACCTGCTGCTTCTGGTGGTGACAGTCCTGCCTTCAGAGGCTGCCCCCCCACCCTGCTGGTACTGTGCTCTGCATGCAAATGCAGCCCTTTAAAAGGCCACTTTGCTTCCCTGAGTGCTATCATTCTTCTGAGCCTTTCTCTCTTTATTCTTAATTGGATCCTCTGTACTCGATTGTCTTCATCTGTGGAAATGTTATGAGGATGAGGTTTCAGCGCTTTTTTCCTTAAGATAATTTATTGTATTTTAATTCTGGTTTCAGTGTGCAGTGACTTGGCAGGGTATGTGATTTGCAGAGAGTGGGAGGCTTTATAAATAAAATACCTGCATCTGTTCCATCTCCCTTCATGACCAGGGGCTGATCTCTGTTAGGCCAGGGGAAACCTGGGAAGCTTTCCACTAAAATTTAGGGTGGCACCTGCATGGTGCCGGTGTAACAGAGATAAGAATCTGACCGCATGCAGATTGTCAAGGCTATAGCTTTCAGGGCTCTAAATAGACAATGTACATGTATTTTAATAACGGTAACCTTCACAGCAAACGCAGTTTCTGCTGAATGTGCAGAATGTAAACCTGCATTATAATAGCTGGCAAGGTTGGTTATGGTAGCTCTTGATATACTGTTTGGACTGGGCTTTGCTTTGCTCCAGAAGGCTCCAGTAAGGCTTTGGAAGGGAATGATGTGCTAATTGAGAATTCAGCAAATCACACCTTACTAGACAAAGACCTTTTAAAAGCTAAGAGACACCTCTAAAAACACTTTAACTGGTTAGAAGCTGTAAGAGAATGTCCCTGCGGGCCGAATGGGACACTTTAATTATAGGTAGTAACGACGCTGCGAGCTTTGCTAATGCTTGGCATAATCAAAATGCTTTTGGCCCTTCCTTGTATTGCTGAGGTGAAGCAGGTAAGGACAGGGAAGTTGTGGCTTTCCCCTTCGGTGCCCGGAGAGGGCTGGTGGAAGCTGTACTGAAGGCACTGTCTCTTGCCCAAGTGCAGCTCCTGGAGAGGACTCGAGCACCGTAAGGCTCTTTGGTGTAATGCCGAGGTTGGCATATGCCTGGTGCTACAGCGAGTGCTGCTGGAGAGCCAGTCTGAGATCTGACATGGTGCGAAGTGGGGCCTGGTGGGAATCGGACCTTTAAGGACCTTTAGCCTGCTGTATTTGGCTCGGTGTCAGCAGGGGTGACTCCTATTGTAACAGCCACTCTTTTCAAGGGGAAAATCTCCGTAGCCTGTTGAAAGTGAGCAAAAGCATTTGAAATGTGAGGCTGAGCCAGGCTTTCATGTAAGCAATGTGCCCTTTCCCTTCAGTGGCGTGGAGCCTCGTGTGGGGTGTGCTCTTGGCTGGCAGCCCTGGCAGAGCTAACAGCGACCTCTTCTAGGAGGGCGAGAGGAGAGGTCTCCCTGGGAGGTGTAGTGCTGTCGCGCTGCTGCTGCTGGAGTCTGATCCCGATTCAAGAGGAAGAGACGCAAAAAGGGCCGAGAACAACAGCAGAGCTCAGGAGCGGCGTTCTCTGGTGCGGACTTGGCGCTGGTGGCTCTGCTGCGGGATGGAACTGGGGCCTGACTGCCCGTCTGATGAGCTGAGCTGGAGCACCTCATCTCCTGCTGAATCAAGGGTTGGTCTGTTATGGGGTGAAGGAGGCAAAGGCTTCAATCCCTGCTCTGCTGTAGTCACCAGGCTGGAGCGTGTGTGTGTGTCATTGTGAAAATTCAATGTATGGAGAGGCCAGGTGGGAGCCAGGTTCCCCCAGTAATGCTGGCTCTTGGCAATCGGTCAGAATGACTTGAAGGGGAGAAAATCTTCTTCCATCCCCTCCAACCCCAGATGTGATTTAAAGGAGTCAGTTTTTATTCCCGCTCTGAATGCGAGCTTACTCTAAATGCTAAGCGTTACAGTGAGTAGGCTCAGCTCTATTTGTGTGTGGTCCCTCTTGCTGCTCTACCTCTGCAGCTGAAATATCTCAGCTGTAACCTATTTAGCTTTCCCGGCAAAAGTTTTCAAGCAGAGCACAAGGCTTTACAGACAGCGCGTGGGTGAATGTGAGCAAAGCCAGAAAGGTGTTCGAACTCAAGTAGGTCAAAAGTGGGAAAGAGAATTTCACAGGAAGCACTGAGACATGTATTTTAAGCAATTTTGTTCCAAATAGAAGTCAAATCATCTTTTTTTTTTTTTCGAAACTTGGCTTTTCTAGAACTGAACCTAAAAAATAACTCTCTTCCATGATAATAATCACCCAAACCTTGAGTTTAATCAAAACATTTATCTCTAGTAGATTGGGTAGGAGCTGTTCCAAACTGGTGCAATTTAAGCTCATTTCTAAGTTGAAATACATGTGATCATTCAACAGGGCATTTGAAAAGTTACTCACTTTTAACATGCAATTCAGCCCTGTTGCCCTCAGCAACTAGCGTGAATGCAAGTCAATCATTTTAAAAACAAATGCAGTGCTGTGACCTTGGTAATTGTGGAGCCAACCTTTCCACTTGCCTTCGTCTCCGTGCCATGTTGCTTTCAAATGCGTGCCCTCGGGCGTGTGGTGCTTGGGTGCTTTCTGAGTTGGGGCCCAGTGTACAAACCCTTCGTGAAGCTTATCCGTGGGAATAAAAGGCTCTTATGCCACTGTTGCTGCAGTTGCTGCGTGGGAGTGTTACAGCGGTGCGGGGGGAGGAAGGGGGAATGTGCTTCTGTGTGATCACAAAATTGAATTCATTCTGTGTATTAATGTAGCTAGTGTAATTTTCTTCACACAAAAGAGGAAGTCCAAGAAACAAGAGGTTTAACTTCAGTCATCAATACAAAAGAAATATGCCTCTGGTTCTACCACTGTAAACAAATGAAGCTGAATGTCTGTCTAAACAACCGATTGCTCTCAGGCAAGTAAATAAAAACCACTCAGGATGTGACATTTCTTCATGGGGACCTTAATGTTTTGATTTACCTTCACTAAGGAGCAGAATGTGGTTGCGTTAGTGGAGCTGCCCCAGCCCTGAACTTTGCTGGCTCCAGCATGCTTGTGTAAGCACAGAACACCAGTCGCTGGGGAAAGGGGCTTGGCTGGAGCTGGCTGGTGCTGAGTCGCTGCAGAGCTGGATCTGCTTCTGCCCAGCTCCCTCCGCGTGCGTGCATCCTTCCTGGGGTCTGCCAGGCTTTTGCAGGTTTTGGAAAGTTCCTGTGGATGTTGCGGCGCCGCGCGCGATATGAAGTGCATGGTTGTGTTGCCTCTACTGTGAGTCCGTCTGCAGAGAAGAGGAGCTGTGGGTGAAGCTGTACATTTAGAGCAAAGGTGTGATGCGCCCAGTGGCGTGAGGGAGTGAGGCAGAGGTAGGACCAGGAGTTGGGAGTGCTGCAAACCATGTGCTGGGAGCCCCCAGCCCGGTTTCGTCCTTGGCAGCACTCTGGTTGCCCCATGGAAAAAGCTGTTGGCTGAGTATCTGGGAATGCAGATCTGAACAGGATTGTCAGGGCAGCGTCTGTCCGCTCCGCAGAGCAGAAGCAGCAAGTGCAGGGAGCTGAAGCACCAAGCGCTCCCTTGACATTTCCATGTCGCTGCTCCTCGGCCACCGAAACTGCTGGTTTACGGCTGTGAGCAGCAGGAAGCCCAGGAACGATTTATCCTTTGACATTTAAATTGCAGACAACATTTCCAATTAAATTTCCCTTTTTTACTAGATGTTGGTGCAGGTGTATTAGCCTCTTCATTTTATTAGGATTATTATCTGTTGTTGAGGCTGCTACCAATGCAGATTTTGCTGACATCTTGGCAGACAGACTTCTGAAAGCATTGCCTGCTCTTAACCTTTGGGAATGCGTGGGACTCTGCGGTCGGGCATTTGCCAAGGCCATGGCTGTCTTAAAGCTCTGCCTCTCTGCTGGGATCTCCAAACCCGGTGAATCCAGCACGTGCTGGAAATCCCAGGGCATCTTTAGCTGCCTACCCCTTGGCTGTGGCTTGCCAGGCGCTCTGCCTGGGTAGAAGGCCTCCGGGAAGGATGCACAAGGAAACCCCAGACTTGCCCCTGGAATTGCCTCCCAGAAGGGTATAGAGCTGAGCCCAAATATTTCCTAATGGCTTTGCTTCGCATCTGTTTCATTCTGCTGGCCAGATAAAGGTTTTCTTTTTCTCATCGTGACGAGATATGTTCTTTGTCAGGGCTCTTAATCTCTGAGGCTGTGCAGGTAAACCTACAGACCTGGAAGGACAGAAGAGGAGGAGGATGTGGCTAGTCAGGCAGAGAGAAGAAGGCTGAAGAAAGAGCAGTGGGAGGGAAGTGGAGGGGAGAGAGAGAGGTTAGGAGAGGGTGAGTTATGTCACTTGTTCATTTGTGTTACTTGTCCTGTTCTCCCAAGGTGTTGTGAATTGGAACAAACTGGGTCAGCAGAAACTTGCTGGTCTCCCAGCAGAAGCATCATCAGATGATGTACGGGGATTTAGCCGTATGATTTGTTTATTATTTTATTTTCCAGTGCACTGTGGCTGGGGTTTAGCTTCGAATAGCTTTACTGAGAGACCTGCAAGGCAACAGTTGTAGCATTACCCAGACTGAGCAGGAGATGCGTGGGGATCAGCTGTGTGGCTGTTTCGGGCTTTACGACAAGTATGTTGCAGGGATTTTGCTTTGTACAGAGCTGTGTAGTTAAATCCTCGTCAGCCTCTTTATGACTGGTGCTGCTCACAAGTTACTTTCTCTTCTGCTAGAAATAGCTCTGGTCCCAGTGTGATAGAAGAGAGGAATGCCCTTTGTGTTGAGGGCTAATGCAGCTGCCTTTGCTGGTTATTCTGAAGGCATTCAGACTGCAGGAGGAAGAGGGCTTGCAGCTGCTTACCCTAGTACCGACACCAGTGGTGGTGGTCTGGATCTGAACTGGAAGAGCTGATCTGCAGTTCCCGGCAGGTCCCAAGGCTCTGGGCTAGGTGGGTACATGGTTGAGGATGTCTTCTGAGGCTCCTCAGCCATGCACCCTGAGCGGGTGGCCAGGGCAGAGCCGTGCCTGTGGCCCCATGGGACAAGATGGATTGCATGGACATAAGAAGTGAAAACATCCTGGGCTCGGTCAAGCCTCACAAGTGCTTCCCAGCTGGTGTGCGTCTGGAGGGACATCACTGAGTGTTGTTAAGTGGACCAGCCATGCAACACAAGGCCCAATTTCCTCTTCTAAATGTATGTAAACTCCATCTAAATGATTGTTATCCAGGGCTGGATCAGACCCATGCTGGAATTTAGGGCGAATGGGCATCTGTGCGCTCAGGATTGATGCTTGCTCTAATCAAACTTGGTATTTATCCTGACAGTCCTCTGCCTCTGCATACCATCTTCCATGTCAAAGTCCCAGAGCCTTTACAAGCCTTAATTACGCGCCTTTTTCATCACATCCCTGTGGAGTAGTATAGTTCCCCAGTTGATAGGTAGGAGCTTTGAGGTGCAGAGAGGCTAAGATCAAGAGGAGAGATGCATGGAGAGTGGTAATACAGGCCAGCAAAGTATTTTGACACTTAAATTCCTTCTGATTCTGAAGGAGAATCAGAAATCCTGAATTATCTGTGCCTTTACAAGCTTCCCTAGCCACATATGTGCAGCTCACTTCTCACTGATACAAGGTGAAGACTAATTGAGAGGAGGGCTGCTCACAGGTGACTCCCTTAGCAGGGCATGGGACTGTATGACTCTCGGCAAGAGAGGTTTGGGGCTTGAGATGTGTAGCAGGAATGAAATGCGATTTATGAGGGCATAGATTTAAATGAATCGGTTCATTTATAAAATCAACTTCTCCAGGCTACTTAGCTTTTTGATGTCTCACCAGTATTTAATTGTCTTAACTTGGTCTTAATAGAATTATTAGGTTTTATATCTCTGTAGATCTTGATTTATTTCCCAGCTCTCAATCTATTGGCCTGTGGCAGCACTTCTGCTTAGCTTTGATTTGCGGGAGGAGGGGGGAAGTTATTAGACCAGCAAATTTGTTCTGCATTAGCAAAGGGAACAGTTCTTAACCGAATCATCTATGCTTTGTGCTGCAAATTTTAAGTGAAACATTGCTATGGCAATACTTACCACACTGGATGCACTGGATGTTATCTTGATGAGTTAATTGTTCTCCCTTCCCATCTTGAAATGGCCTCTGTCCCTCAATATTGCGTTTCTGAGTCTTGCTGTCCCTCCTTTCTCAAATACAGCCTTAGCTGTAAGACTGCCTTGGGACTCAAGGAGATGCAGATCCAGGCAGGCTCTATAAAGTCAAGGAGGACTTAATTTTCATAGCAGGTGTCTGCACAAATAACTATGAAGACTATAGATTTGCAACCTCATCGTGGTTTTACCATGTCTCCCTTCCCCAGTGGGACAGTAGGGCCTCTCTTGGCTTGCCTGACTTCAGGCTGAGCTTCACAAGGCAGGAGGCATCTGTCTCTGCACACCCTGTAGCCCAGCAGTGGTTGTCACAACAAAAACGGCACAAGGTTGGGGGTTCCCTGCTGCCTTTGGTGTCTTCACCTCTCTGATGTGAACAGCGAGGGAGGGGACGGTGGCTTTGCTGTGGCTAAGTGCTGCTTACTGTCCTTGCATAGTGTGAAGGGTTGCTGCTGCTAAGCCTGAGGAGCTGGAGCAAACCTTTTCCAAGCAGAGCTGCGAAATGAAGTTTTGAGTCCAAGTTGGTGAAGTGAGGCAGGAAGATAAATATTTTAAGTTTCAGTATTTGTGTTTTTCTGAAATGCTTAAGTATGTTTTGAAACAAAGTCTTTGTTTGGTGGTGTTCTGTTTGATACAAACCAGGATTTTCTGGGCTTGAGCAAAGGTGAAATTTCACTTTCACATCTTCCTTGGTCAATGACTAAGCGAAAGCAAAGCAAGAAATTAACTCCCTCAATCAACTGCACCCCCAGGCTGCCAAGGTTTTGGCTGGGAGATATTGGCCCCATATCCTCGGGGATCCTTTAGAGAAGAGGCTGGCCAGCAGCAGACTGGGGGAGGCATCTTGGGACACCAGTGGATTTAGCTCATAATAACAGCAGGGGTCAGTGACAGCTCTCTCTGTAGCTGATAAGGAAAAGAACAAGCTCAGAACTGCAGGTCAAGAAACAGCAGCTGTCATTACCCTAGAAGCCCTGATAACATAATCCTTTAATAATACCAACATAATGCCAGCAGCTGAGGGCAGGGGAGGGAGGGGAAAACTAGAAAACCTGGCCCTGCATTTGGTGTGGAGTGACACGGGAGGAGGATGTGTGTGCACGAGGCCGGAGCACAGGAGGGCTGGAGCACCGTACAGGCGAAGGTGGGAGTCTCAGGGCACAGGAGGTGGCTTTGCTAGGAAGGATGCTCTGCTCCGTGCCCCGATGATTATTTTGTTGTTGTTTTTTAACTTCTTTTTTCCCCACCCCTAAGAGAGCAGCAGTAGGATCTGTGCTGCTCCCTTTTCCCTTAACTAATGCCGCAGCTGCCTGCTAGGAAGAGGAATCCCCTTTGGTTGCCCCTTGGCCACTCTGTGCCTGGGCCAGAAGTACCAGCCGTGAGGGGCTGGGAATCCTTTTGCTGCCAAAGACCTTGTCTAAGGCTCTTGGAGGCAAGAGGCTTTGGTTAGCCTCTGCAGAGGAGGTCCATGTCCTCAGGGCTGTGCACCTCTTCAGAAGTCAGGAGCTTGCGCAGAGCGTTGAAAAATAATGCAAAAAGTGTAGTTTGCCTCTTACTGGGTATGTTGTCCCTCTGCCCCCCACTTAAGAAAATATTGCCCTCCAAATTCAATCCTGTAGTCCATTATTCATGAGGTCATTACCGTTTAATTTAATCACCAAATGTCAGCTGAATCCCATTTATTCTGCCAGCTCACTAGAGATTTACCTATTTATTTTACATTTCAAATGAATTGCTCATTATTCTGTCATTCTGGGATTTTATTCTGTAATTTATTTTGTGGGCCCTGACAAGTTGAAAATGAGCCCTGGTTCTCTCCTCTGTCTTGCATGTTAATCGTCAGGCCCACGGTTCAACTGTTTGCTTGCAGGACCGAGGGACCTGACCCAGTATTCAGGGAGGGAAGGGAACCAGGCTGTGTAATCCCACAGCTGCTGTTGCTGATTCAACTGTGACAAGAAGGAAATAATTTCTCTTCTCTCGCTCCCCTGCCTCTCAGGTCAATGTCAAAGGACAAATTACCCTGCGCAACTTTCTACCAAAATACATCCTGGCAGTTCAGAGGTGCGTAGCGTCCCTTATGGGGTGTGGGCATAGGTGTGGGTGTGCGGCTGGAGTTCTGAGAGCAAAGGCTGTAAAATAAAAGCGTTGGAAAGAATACACTGTTTGGGGTATAAATCGGCCTTCTGTTTTAATGAGGTTAGGATGAAACGGTCCTCGGTGAGGGACTGGCCTTAGGTTGCCTACTTCTGGCTGTCTTCTTTTTCTTGGTCTGGTCTTTGTCCTGTGTTGGTGCTGGAGAAGACGGGCCAGTGCCCCGCTCCAGCTAGCAAGGTGCTAAGCTCCTGTGGCGCCCCTCGCCTGGATTAGGTCTTGCTCTCTGCTGTAGGTCCAGGTGGCTGAGCTCGCAGATCAGCTCCTTGCAAACAAGTTGTTGTGCTTGTATGTTTGCCTGGCTGCCGAGATCACTGTGTGTGATCTGAGCCCCATCCAACCTCTTTCTCCTTCCTTTTGCAGAACACGTAATATTAGGGAAAACCAGTCTTCTGCCTGGATTAGTTCTTTATCTGCCAGTTGAGCGCTCTGCACTATTTCTCGGCTGCCCTGTGAGCTGCTGGGACCCTTGGGCCCTGCACATTGCCCCTTTATTATCCAGTTGAAGATCAGCTCTTCTGTGCTGGAGAGAAGACTTGTTAAGGAAATTCACAAAAGGCCAAAGACCCTGGCAGGCACTAGAAAGAGCAAGAGGAGGAATTCAGAGGATATGAAGGGGGAATTCAATCTTCAGGCCTATTTCGCAGCTCGATGAGAGCAAACAGCAAAAAATCCACTGGGTTTGTCTTTGACACTTTCCCTGACTCTGACACAAATCCAAAGTACCTCATTGATTTTCTGCTTTGCCCAGCCTGCCATCAGCTGTATGAGATTGCTCCTATTTGCTGGGCTGAGTTACTGTCTGCTGCTTCCAGTGAGCTTCCCTGGCAGGTGTTAAGAGTTGGATGGGGTAGACCTGTCTGGCTTTCTTCTGAGATGCTGTTCCTGGACATGGTATTTTCCCACCCTTCTCAGCCTGGGCAATCGAGGGCATGTTTTGGAAGTCACTCTTTTACAGGACTGGAAAAAGCTTTTGTTCATCAGCCTCACCATCTGTGTGAAGTAAGCTCAATCTGGCCAGGCCAATACTCAGGTAGTCGTACTAAGAAATCCTGGTAGCTCTAGGAGTGACTGTAGTCGGACTGTTACCTTGCCTGCATCTCTCCACTGCTCAGTCCATCTCATCTGATTTACTGATATCCGGGGCAGAGGCTAATAAATGTTATGGGGTGCTATGGGGTGGCTCTGCAAGCCAGTCTGCTCCAGCTGGGGGTCTTCCATGGTCTCGCCTTCCCTGTGCAGATCAGCAAGGCCTGTCTGTGCTGGCTGAGGCTGTGGGGTGGGTGAGCTACCCGAACAAGCTAGCTGCCTCTTGGTGTGTGCTTAGAGTATAAGCCGCTTGAAGCGAGGAGCACCTTTCAGTCCTGCTTTGTACAGCACTTTGTGCTGAGAGGGGCATGGGCTGGAATAGTGTCTTTCGGACGTGGCTGCAATATGAGCGATTGCAAAAACACCTAAAACATGAGTGGCTCCTTCTGGTGCTGTTCCCCGGGAGTCCTCCCTTTTCCTCGGGTCTGTGCCAAGCTTCTGTGCCCTCACTGGGGAGGAAACCTCCCATGCTGATGGGAGAGACGTGCCTGGTTTGCCCTTCCTCAGTGCAGGGAGGAGCGGGGTGGCCGAGTGCGCGGTACCTGTTCTTGTGAACAATGGCTCAGAAGGCGTAATTTTCCAACCAGATGTCAGGCATGTTTATTTCTGGATACTTAAGTACTCTTGACTTGGCCCTAACTGAATTTGTGTCCTAGCATTATTCTTAATTATGCTCTCCGATTCCTCTGTGTCAGTGTTTAATTGGAGATTAATTAGGAAAAACAGTGGTATGCATCCTGCTAGAGGAAATGGATCTGCGTATCTCTTCCATGCTCCTGGCAGGCTCAAGGGAGGAGCCCAGTTCAGTTTTGACCTTGTCCTCCCCTTTCAAAGTCAATGCCTCCTCTGCTTCTCTCTGCTGCCCTGCTGAAGGCAGGGAGGACTGCTGAATCTCTTGATCAGCAGCGGTCTCGGAGCAGGGCGGCAGTGCCAAGAAACGTGGTGGGTTGAGCAAGCTCTCCCATGCATCTTCCTGCACCCTGGCTCTTTGGGGTGTGATGGGGAGGGAGGGGTGTCAAACCATCGGTAGGTGGTCGGTGGAGGAGTTAAGTCCTGCCTAGTTATATCCTACCAGAGGAAAGGCTCTGGAGCCCTGCTGAGCACTCCTGGCCCTGCCTTCAGCTGAGCATGGGATGACTAATAGAGGTTATTCCTGCAAATGCTCCTTCCACCCATTAACAAGCAGTTAATGGTACAGAGATCCAATAACAATCCCTCAGACTGGCTCAGGAGATTGTATGGCAGTGTCCCTGCCAAGCAGCATCTCTCACATCCTCCTGTGACTGGGAGAGCAGTGAAAGGGATGAGGGGACTGCTGCCAGGGGAGCTAGATAAATTTAGAGGTTTAAGCTCCTTATTCTGCCCCCATGAGGAGAGTGTAACCATGACTGACACAGATGTAGCAGCTGGTGTCCCTCTGATAGCCGGGGAATGCAGGTCTCAATGTGCTGCCGGTAAAGACTTGCCCTAGCCTCATTTTCCCCAAAACTCAGTGTTCCCAGACAGGTCGGGAAAGCAAGGAGCAACCTTTGCTCAATTCAGTAGGCTATGTGCTGGTTGGGGTGGCTGTTTGATGTTGCAAAGCTCCTTGTACCTCTTAACTGTAAAAACTCCTGCTCCTTTTGAAGCTGCATAAGCAGTCATGTTACTGAGAGCACTAAGTAGAAAATAGAGCCCTTCAACATCTTCCCTGCTGGTAACACATTGTGAAAAGCTTCCTTTCCTTTTAAAAGGAGCAAAGAGCCTTGCTTTACTGCCAATAGAAGATGCATTTCTCTGGCAGTCAGTGTAAAATAAATCTATTTAAATAGAGGTAATTTGGTGCAAAGGAATTGATTTTGCTATCACAGTATGTTGGATAACACTAGTTTTGTTTCTTTAAAAAAAAAATGTGGGGCAGGGCTACAGTTTGGTACTTTGCACAGCTGTATAGCTCTTTCTCTCCATATTTCTGCAGTCTGTCTCAGAGGGATGTTGCTGTCCCTTCACACCCCGCCTCCAATAGGTTTAGTTTTGCTGTCCCATTTAGCATGAGAAATGCCTGGCTAGTCCAGCCCCACGCTCCTAAAAGGCTCATTTAATTTTGGATGATCCCACTCCAAGAGGAGATGGGGGTGGCATAGAGGTGGCAATAGTTAAGGCTTTGGACACCCATAAGCTCTGGTAGAAGATGCAGCGGCTTAGAGCATCCGATAATTGCACTGGTGGTTACCTGCAGCTGAGTACTAAAAAAATCTGAGGTGTCTAAGGAAAATGGGTATTTGGTCAGGCTGTCAAGTTGTAGGGCTGGCTCGTTTTATCTCAGTTCTTTCCCTCTTTATCAACAGGGCACTTTCCAGCACTGCCACATTACCCCAGGGCTGAGCAAGTCTGGGTTTTGTACGCCTGTTTCATGGCGCTGCAGTGGCCTCCTCCCCTCCCGGCCCCGTCTGACTCCCCTGACGGAGGCTGCAGGCTCCCCAGGGTGCTGTCGCTTGGGAAGAGGCTTTGCCTCTTTTGCCCCAGGGGGCACTGGCTGGAGTGAGGATGCAGAGAGCAGATCCCTGGGAGGGGACAGCGGGCAGGGATGGAGCTGACCTGAGCACATCTCCTCTCCTTGGTCAGTCAATAGCACGTGCCAGACCTCTGAGGGTGGGGGTAAGATGTGAAGGGGAGGGTTGAATTATGGTTGCAAACCCACCAGATTTCTTGTTTTTTATCAGGAAACCTTTCAAATTTACCTCCGTGGCCTGGCTAGTCTAATAATGAATTGATTTCTCTGTGCCTTGGCACGTTTTACAGAAGCCCTGTCAATATAAGGCCCTTGATTTAGTCAATAAGAAATGGGCTGGGGACTTCAGACTGGGATTTAATCATTGCAACATCACTGGTGACATTTCAAGTGACAGGTTTCCCATTAACCTGGGGAACCCTGTTTGGCTTGTTCCTGCAGTGCCCTCTGATCAGCTAATGTCTGGGGGGGAAATACCTGCAGAGACGCTGGTGTTTGTGGCTCCAGGACCAGGTTGCTGAGCAGTGATGGGGAAGGGAAGAGCAAGACTCCAGGCCGGGATGGTGCTGCTGCCTCAGCAGATGTGCTGATGGCTCCATACTCGCATCCTGTTGTCACGCTGCAAACTTAATGTTTGGCAACAACTAATTAACTCGGTAACTGCTGCTTTCTGCCAGGAATCCACACAGACCCTGCAGATCAGGGCGCTCTGCCCTGCCGGGCAGAGGCTGGGGCATAGAGGGTCCCTTTGACCCCAGTCTCCAGTGATTAATAGCAATGCTGCTGAGCACAAAGGTGGGATGAAGAGCTGTCCTTGCTTCTGAGGAAAGGTCACCGCTTGCAGACGGCAGAGGGTGCAGCCTGTGAGCACAGTGGGGGCTTGTTAAGCATGGAAAGGTAAGTGAAGTGGCTCCTGGTGCAAGCTGGGGAGTCATGCTCTTCAGAAGCACAGCCACACTTGTCTATTCTACTAGCTGCTAGGTTTTTAGTGTATTCCCTCTGTGTGCAGCCAGAGTGTGCTATCTGTGTATGTGGTGGTTCTGACCTGTCCAACTGGATCTTGGTGCTGGTGAAAATGCTCTTCAGGCAGCGGTCATTTTGCACTTGGACACAGAATGTAGTTCTGCAGGGTTGGTAGCTGGACTGGCTGCAGTGGTGGGTCTCCTGCCAAGCCACTGGAGTCCATGGAAACCTGAGACATCAGCGGGCTCTGGAGTACAGGGGTGTCCGGGAAACCACACTTTTCCACCTCCCATGAGAGCTAAGCATTCAGCCTCTCCCTGCAAAGACATGTGCTGCCCTCGTTATGTCATTGGGTAGTGAGCTGTTGCTTGCTTCACTTCCATCAGAGTGGCCTTTCCCCCTGGTTGGGGGCTGCCTGTGTGAGGCTCTGCCCAGACCCCATTCTCCACACTTCAGACCAGGTTCCACACTCTGTCCAGACCACATTCTCCACATTCTCTGGGAAGAGAGGTCCCCTTTGCTCCAGTGGAGCTGAGATGTTGCCTGCTCTTCCTGGGCCTGGAGCAGAAGTTGCTGACGGTGGGTTGCTGCCAGCTCTCTGCCTTGCACGAGAGCCCTTTATTCTCAGCAGGGCAAATAGAAAACCCATGACCCCCTCTGCTGGCAGTCATCTCCCATTGAAATATTATTTCAAGCCAATATAAAATTCATTCACATCATCAGTGTGAAATGAGGAGACAAGGGTTTTCCTTGCTTTTTCCCATTAAGAATAAATCTGCCCTCTGAGACAGCCTGTTTACATCTTTTAATGAGCCTCCGCTATCTGAAGCGGGATCGCTGCCTGCTCTGCAGGATAAGACACACTTGCTGAGCACCCTCTCATCTTTCTGCTCCTCCTACAAGGAGTGGGAAATGCTCCTGAGTCGCCTGTGCAGGGCTGCTGGGACTCCCTACTCTGGGACTGAGTGTATTTCAGCTCTGCTGCTGACACTGGGAGTTTTGTTTGGCCAGATGATGCTAGGACACAACATGGAAACTAGCTGAGAAGTCAAAGAATTTACTTTTTGCTGGTTTAGTGAAAGAGGCTATTTAGCTAATTAAGCTAACTCAGGGCCCTTGAGGCTGGTGGTTGGACCAATTTGTGCATTAGCTGAGGGGGGAGGTAGCCAGTGGCATGAGGTCTGAGCTAGGAGCACTCTCGTGGGCCAGGCTGCACTTTGTATCCTCCTCCTGTGTGCTGTGACAAGCTGGGGTTCGGGGTGTAGGGGTGTTTTTTTAAGAGAAATTTTGGAATCTCAGAGTTTATTTAAGATACCACGTTCCTTCGTGTTATTTTTAGCTTGCTACGGTAGTGAGATGAAATAATCTTCCAAGCCTCTCTAAATGAGGAGCTGCTTGCTTCTCTTCACTGGATCTGTTTTATAGGTGAAGGAAGAGAGTAATGGAGCCAGAAATGTAATTACACCTCTCGCGGTGTGGGGCTGTTCCATGGCAGGACCTTTGCTCTGTGCCTAGTGGTGAGGAGCGGTGCTCAGCTGCAGGATTTCCACAGAAGAAATGATGCGGTTGTTGGTTCCCTCCCCCAGCTCAGGAGGCCCTGAGCGAAGAGAGGGTGATGCTGTGGACCCCTCCTCAGGGCAAGGCTCAGAGGTGGTGTGATCTGGGCTGAGCTGGCACAGGCAGTTCTTTTGGTTTGACTGTTGAGTCTTATACCATGAAATGCAGAGCTCGCTTGGGTTGGCTGATGGGCTCTGGTGTACAGGCAGAGCCAGCTGCCTGCTCTGATGCTAAGGGCTTAGACTCGAGAAAACCAGAGGTAATGTCTAATTTGTCTTTCCCCTGCCTCCCCTGTGCTGGATGGAGGCTCTTCAGAGCTGGGTGTGCTGCAAACTGACAGTCAGCAACCAGATCTGCAATTGGTGCCTGACCAAGGCATGCCCTGAGGGAGCAGACCGGTGCTGTCAGACCTGCCACAGCCTGGGCTTTCTAGGTGGCCTCCCATGGCCAACACGCACAAGCCACTCTGTGCTTACGCTCATGTAACAGTGTTGAAGGAAACCACTCCACCTGCAGAGAAGGTGATTTCCAAGCATGCTCTGGTCCGTGGGGTGGCCAGTCCTCATCCCTTCCTGTTAGCAGCGAGCTGAGGTTTCCCAGGTTTGAAAACTGTGTTTCTGATCCATCCATGCTCCTTGGTACTGATGGGAGAGCAAAGACCTTGTGGCTAACTGATTTAGCTCAGAAAAGTTGTCTCATCTCTGCTCTGTGCTATATTCTCCTTTTAAACCAGTTCCCTGAGGCTGGGAATTAACTGCTCACTGGTTATATTGGCTATACAGGCTTTTCCTTCTTTGCTAGCACCCAAAGGTGCTGTTTGTCACAGCTGTGCCCAGCTAGAGGTGGGAGTACCTGTAGGTAACTGGTGGAGCTGGAAGACATGGGGGACTGGGCATGCAGCTAGCATGTGCCGAGGTGGTCATTACCCTGTCCTCTGCTCAGAGCTGGAGGGGACAAAAGTCTGGGGGTGTGAAGGAGCAAGGGGCTCTGTGCTTAGCTCACTCCTGGGTAAGAGCACTGTGCATTTTGCTCTCTATGGAAACTCGATAATATCCTGAGCTGGCACCGCTTGGCTGCAAAACACTCTCCTCTGACTTGGCCTGGATTGTGGAGGAGGGCGATGCATGTTTACACCAGCTGCGGTGCTGACCTAGTAACTAGGAAGTAGCTTTTTTGTTAAAGGATGGAATTGGCCCAATTTGGTCTGTACAAAGCAGCTTTTTAGAGCTGGTCCTGCTGTGTGAGTTGAAAAACAGTGTTGAAATAAAAAAAAAAAACCTCCATAAAGAGGAGATCTTTAAGACTTTATCCTAATCATATGAATGCTTTCTGCATTAAAGCATTACTGTAATGAGAATGTGTCAAAGGCTTTGCTGGAAAAGCCATTAAAACAGATTAGAGCATCTATCTGTACCATAAAAAGGTCCTTTTAGTAGAACTGCCCATAATTCCAGCTGTCACAAAACAAGAGACTCCTGAAATGCCCTGTGAGCAGCCATTAAAACTGGGGAAGACTCAGCCACATGGTCTTGCTTTGATTGTTTTCAGTGCAAAAAGTACTTTGACCTTTGGGCTGTCATTGCTTGGGGAACCTCTGCCTAGAGGAATTAATGACCTCTCATTAAACCAAGATAATCATCACCTCAATTCCCAGCCGACTGCGGGGAGGAGGATGAAGGCAGTGCTGTGTGATGTGCTGTATCCTGTGGCTTTCCCTTGGTCCCCGGGCCTGTCCCCACCTCCCTGAGCACAAACGTGAGCTGCTCAGACAAAGGCTGGTGTGACCCCGGGCCCGAGAGAGGCAGGCTTCAGCAAAGCTGGGGAAAAAGAGTTTGCAGAGACCTGGGGCTAGGCAGAGACACTAGCCAGAGGTGGGAAGAGAAACTTTGCTTTCTTTGCAGCTATAATAATCAAAACATGTTCTTCTCACTGGAACAACTTTGATTTTTATCCACATCTCCTCCTTTCTCTAGCAAATATATGGGGACTTTTAAAAAATAAAATCCCTTCCCATCTCTGAGACTTTAGCTTAGCTGAAATGACACTTTCACTTGAGAAAAAATAACAGAGGAGGAGAATTATCTAGCTACCTTGGTCATGATTCCCCCCCATCCCCAATAAAGTAGTGGAGATATAAGGACAGATGCACAGGGCTGAAAGAGCTTGGGAGTATCTGAGAGAACAGAGGCAGGATCAGATTAGCATCAATGCTTTTGGGTTTCTGCGCTAGTAACAATTCAGACACCAGTCCCCAGATCCTTGTTTTGATCCTTTTGAGCTGGAAATATAAAAGGAGTGCTCCTCCATATTCAACAGATGCATCTGAAGAAGCTACAAAGGGGAGAGAAAGTGCCAGATCCTTTAACTTCTTTGAGGAACTGAGCATATGAAAGAATGTTTTTAATTTTAAAAGGGGAGGAATTAGCAGGGTTTAAAAAAAAAATTAAGGAAAGGGGGGAGGAGAGGGAAATGTAATTTTAACCTGTAATTGTCCTCTCCACACTCATTTCACTACTCCAAGGGCTGTTCCTTGTGCCGTGACTCCTCACAGCTTTTCTCGCTATTATCCCCACTCCTAAATGCAGTCTTTGGGCATGACGCTGCTTTGTCTCCTCTCCTCACCTCCCTGTTTTATTCCCTGCCAAAGAGCGAGGTGCAGCCCTGGGAGGGGACCTGGCCTTGCCATTACACTCCTAGTGTATGATTCATGCCAGCACAAACCTCTGTGGGGTTTGCTTTGGGGTTCTTTCCTGCCCCCCATGTCTCTCTTGTCCATGTGTCTTCAGCCACCTCTTTGTGCTGTGATGGTTCTGCTTCAGCCTTGAGTGAACAAACCTTGCAAGCGTTGTGTGACGTTTGAGGTGTCCCCTCTGGTCCCACAACAGAGCTTGTTTAGACAAAGACCTTGGCACAGACAGATGGCTTCTCTGATATCTTCACTTCTGGCGTTTTACCTCGAACATCCCACTTTTAATGCATCCTCCTTTGTTTAGAATAACTTGTCTTGCAGTCCTCACCTTGTGCTCCTTTCCTTTGCTGAGAGGCCCAGGTTGTGTGTCAGCTACAAGCATTTCGGGCGGTGTCTGCCATCCTTTAACAGATGCTTATGCTCTCTGAAAAATATGCATCACGTTACCAAGCAAATAGCCATGGCTTTTGATGGGTGAAGAGGGTCAACTGCGTTTAGATTTGGGGCACCTATGAACACACTTGTGATAATAGTTGCTAGTTTAGCAGTGAGACTGCATTTCTTTTTCCAGTGCTTTGGTTGTATATATACATTATTTTATAGTCCAGTTGTCTCCATTGAGATCTGTTGGGGAATTCTACTTTTGTTTATCAGGTCTTTTAATGACTGTGTAGGAGGGTGACTAGCTTTTATAGTGAGTGCAGCTGTGAAAGCGGTCACTTGGCAGCAGCTGGTTTGCAAGGGGTCAGGTGGCTTTCACAGACATGCAAATTACTGTTGTTCTTATATTGAATCCCAAAGCAGGTAGAATCCTTCCTCGAGAGAATACCAGGACAAGCAACATCATAGCTTTGCTATTACTGCAGAGCACTGAGCGGTGACTATAAAGTGCTGTCGCATTTTACTTGTTTCCATTTGCAGTCAATTGACTGACCTGCATTCTGTATAGACAGCCATGTGTTTTGAGCTTAATGAGTCAATGGCATGTGGGACAGAGACAAGTGGCTCCTCTAAGCATGGGTGAAAGGCCTATTTATGTCTCTTGTGAATTATGTTAAAATTGATGGGAGTAGATAATATCCAAAGTATGTTGGCATTTAAAAATGCTCTGCAGCTGCCCCTGTGGCTGTTAATGCTCACCCGTACGAGCACCTTGTAGCTGCAGGACCCTCTGGGACTGGAGCTGCTCTGGGCAGAAGATGCAGCGGTGGCTGTGTCTCCTGAGGGCTCGCTCCCAGAGGACAGCCGGCGTCCTGGGGCAGGTGGGAGGCAGCTGCTTAGCTTTGTCCTGTTTCCGTACCAAAACAGCTTGTGCAGCTCCATTATTCTGCTGCAGGGTTGTTCCAGAGGGACTCTCAGCAGGGGCAGAAGGCACTGCCATAGACATATCAGTTGTGGTTTGTGTCCGTGCCAGCTTCGGTTGTGAAGCGCGGAGCTGCGGGTTTCTTCCAGGCTGCCTCAGTTTGGGAAAAGGCACCAGGACCCAGCTCTTCGGAGGCAGTTCAGTGTCACAGGGCATCCTGCTTAGGCACAGTGCCGGGCCGAGGGCTGGGAGCGTGCCCCCTCTGACTGTGGCTAGAACCAGCCTTGGAAGGACCAGCACAGCCCAGAGCTGAGGCTGGTGAACGATCCCCTTGCTACTACTGCTTTGTAACATGAAAATAAACCACTTTCTATATATGAAAGCCTGCAAGGTAATTAATATCCTAGCCATTAAATTCCACTGTAGTATACTCAGTGTTAATAAGCTAGCTAAGAGCTCTGCTTGAAATTAATAAGTTGCAAATGACCCAAGGGCCACTGCTTCGTGCTTGCTTTTTTTCCCCATTTACCCACCCAAAATTACAGAATTTAAATAGAGAGACGATTTTCATTTATAAGCTAGCAACAGTATTCATAACTGGAGAGTTGTAAAGAATAAAATGTGTTTCCGGTTAATTAGAAACTTCAGCATCTCGGGAAGATTTGGAAGGGAAGAAAATCTGGGTTTGACTGAGGTGTGCAAATCAAAAGGAAAGGTAATGTAATTTCTGCAGAAATATCAAAGTGCTTGATCCTAAGGGTCTAGCTCTCCTGTGCAGGAAAACAATCTCACTGCAGGGAGCACGGAGCATGCCAGGAGGTAGAGTTGCTGCGTATCTAGGGTATTTCCCCACCTCCTGGCTGCTCGCTCTCAGGAGAGGAAGAAAGATGGATGTGCTCCAAGAAGGAAGGTGGGAGCGGGATGGCCCGATCAGCTTCTGATCTGAAAGAGCAAGTCCCTTTTGCCGGTCATACCGTACAACTCTGGAGCTTTCTCCCAGCACTGATCTGCTTGGTATGCCTTTGGTGAGCTGCTTGTGAAATGTGGGAGAGATGCTTGGAAGGAAGCAGGGGCAGAACTGGGCAACTGCCCTTGGAGTCACAGCGCTGAGACTAGTGGGCCAAAATTCCTTCTCCCCTTTGAAAAGGAGCAAGATAGGAGAAACTTGCAATGCTTTTGTGTGTAACTATGGTGCTTTTTTCTTGTTCTCGGGGCTGTCAGTCTGCTATCCCTTGCCAGCAGCAGAATCTCTAATTAAAACAAATTAGGGGGAGAAGACCTAGAAGTAGAAATGCTCCGCTAATTATGTGGCTTGCTTAGCAGGAGAGCTGGGCTGTGGTTTTGTTAGTGTCGTTTCTAAGAGAAGGTGGGGAGTGAGAGTGAGGGAACAGCCTTGGAAACTTGGGTTGTTTTACTTGTATCCATTGTGCGCATGTAGACTACCTCTGTGCCCAAAGTATCAGCCTGATTCATTCCTGTATTAATGCTGCTCTTCCCACACTCTCTAAAAACCTGGTGTTTCTACTGAGCTGCTGTGCTCAGAAGCAGAAGCATCTCTAATGTTGTGTACAATCCCCCTGTAGCTCCAGATGCTCATCTTCTTTTCTTCCATCCCTACCCCATCCCTTAGGGACAATTAGGGAAGAGCTTGTAAATTCATAATTATGGACCTTTTCAAACCTAGATTAGTTCCTCCAGTCTATCAGGTGAATACATATTTATAAGTGTTCTTAAAAATGCGCCATCCTTCACTCAATGAGGTGTAATGAATCCATCATGTAAATACATGTTCAGGTGCAGAATGGAAAAATCCTTAGGGTATTTTTTAGGATTATTAGAGGGATGTTCCTTGAGTAGTTTTGCTTCTCTCAAAAGTGAGAATAGAAGTGATTTAACTATATACAATGCACAGATCACTTAATGGACGTTTCTTCTTTATCAAAAGCATACTGGTGCTCTTCAGGCAAGCAAGGTCTTTCTCTTATGTCTGCAACTTGGTTTGTGTTAGGAGAAGTAAGTTAAAAGAACTTAAGGAATAACTCACCTATGCTGCTGAGATCAGACTCTGAAGAGTGCATCTTCCAAGAGTGCGTCTTCCAAAAAACTCAGTTATTGATACAAGAAATGGTGTTTGAGAAGCCTGAATCTGAAATTTCTTGCTATCCAGTCTCTTTTCTGCTCTGGTAAGACTTAACCAGTTTTGCATTTCTAGTTTTCCTATGGAACACGGAGTAAAGACTTTCTGAAGATGCTGGGCTGGTTGCAGTTGTCCCAGTGCTCTGACGGGGGGTGGCAGGGGGAACGCGCGACCCTGAAGCCAAGCTGTGGGGAAGGAAGCCAGAATTTTCAGTGTCTGAAGTAGCACTCAGTGTGTTGCAGGTAAAGCAAGGTGTGTTCACAGCAGCCTGCCAGCCGTGTCTCTCCAGATGGCAATCGGATGGTGGCAGGATAGGAGGAAGAATGCCATCTTGTGCATGTTGGCAGCTGTGGCCTGGTGGGCTGAAGGAGGAGCTGTGAATCCAGAGTTCTCTTCGCTAATCTGAGCTCTGCAAGTCATGTACTGCATGACTGTGGGGAAACTGCTACGTTTCTGTGCCTTGGTTTCTCTGGTGGAAATCCAGGTCCATGAGCTAGACAGGGACAATTGGCTGTGGAATTACTGAGTCTTACTGGGCTCCGGTACGTGCACTCTTGTCAGCACTGTGGACTACCTCCCTGTAGTCCCCAAGCTAGCGTTCCAGCGTTGGTGCTGGAATGGGTTGCCCAGAGAGGTTGTGGAGGCCCCATCCCTATAAACATTCAAGGTCAGGTTGGACGGGGCTCTGAGCAACCTGCTGTAGTTGGGGATGTCCCTGCTCACTGCAGGGGGGTTGGACTGGATGGCCTCTAAAGGTCCCTTCCCACCCAAACCATTCTATGATTCTATGAAACTCAGCTGTTGCCTGAGGCGTGCCACTGGCCCAGCGGTCCTGCTGTGTTTCCGCATTTGGGGAAGTTGGTGCTTGGGAGGGCTCAGACTCTGGAGGAGAGTCTGTAGGCAATTGCTGGGGGTGGGGGGGGGCTTGCAGTGAGGGTGTGGGCTTGAGACTTCCCCTGGTCAGGCAGACCTTTCTTTCTACCTCTGTGTGAGCACTTCTGAGCTCTGCCATGAGAGGCGATGACGATGAACGAGTGGCCTCTTCAGGGGAGGTGTTGGGTCTGGTAGGCTCTCAGGAGGAAGCTGATTTGTGTGCCCATCGTTGGCTTTGGTGCCAACTCATGGGTAGCCTTGAACAAGCAGTTCTGGTTTCCTTCCTTCTACTGCAGTTTCTCTGACTGCAGAACCTGTTTTGAATATTTATTTTAGCATTTTTCTACTAACAAATGTTAGTAGTGAATCTTAAAATAACACTAGGGTATGTCTCTGGGACATACCTGTGATTACAGTCAATCAGGGCTGTGAGTGCTTCGTTGGACTGATGCCAGGGCACTCAATCACACTCGAAGTCAAACTTGCTTCTCAAATCCTCCTGCTGCTAGGCAGAAGAATACGCTTCCTCCAGGTTACTGGGTGCCAGGTGAGGGGGATATTCAGTATTACAGCTGCAAGTGAGCCTTTCTCATTTCAAAGACAAGTTAGGAAAACTTGCAGGCTTCTATCCTCATCCTAATTAATAGAATCTATTCTGCTTTCATTGCATGCCACTACTTAACTTAGAAAAGAGACGACAATTATTCTAGAGTGTTAACAACTATCCTAATTTAATGTTGCAGGGAATAGCTGATGTGGAAAGAAATCTGGGATTTTATGGCTACAGCTCTCTAGAGTCTGCCTACCCAAAGGGAAAGGACTCTCTTACCCAGAACAAAGGGAGCGTATTCTGTAAAGCAAGGAGTCAAGAAATGCACAGCAAAAGGGCAAAACCTTTTTATCCTATGTCCATTTTCCTGCAGATTCATTAATTGCTGTGTGCCACGCAGCTCCTTGTCAAATGAGCAGGAGGAAAGTTGTATACTCCACCCAAGTATTTGCAGGTGAATCCTGTGTGTGTGGTAGCCTTTGTCTGTGATGCTGAGTTACCTCTCTGCTTTGATGTGATGTGCAACAGACCTGGAGATAATAGAGCTGAAAGGTTGCGTGTACCTTGGAAAAACTTTGCATGCTTCTAGTCCAGACTGAGCTTGTGTGAGCCCTGCTCTCGTTAAACGCACAAGCAACGGAGCCCATGCTGCACGTTATCAGTTGCCACCAGCCACAGTCCCCAAGTTTAAAACTAAAAAATGGTCAAGTATCTGAGCATGGGACTGCTGGGCGGACTAGAGATCAGCATGCAGGGGAGGTGCTTCCTTTCTTCCTGATGGCCCTTTTAAACAATATACCTGTCTGGAGGTGCTCTGGTTAAAGCTAGGTTGATGGTGCTATAGTTCTCTTACAAAGCTCTCGGGCTTGCCCACTGAGCTCTGATACGGAGAAATTACTTTTGGGTGTAAACCCCAATTGCTTGTGTGGAAGCAGTGGTGGGGCTAAATTTGTGGGGATGCTAATGCTGGGACTCGGCCAGAGTAAAGGTGTTCAGGCTGTTCGGGTATGGCCCTCCCAAGGGCTCTGTGCCGGTTTGGGAGAGCCTGGTGTGCCAGGCTCCTGGAGGATCCTACCGCCTGCCCACCTCGTGCTCCCTGGGAGCCTGCTGAAAGGCTTTGCCAGTCACTGCTGACTGGCAGGTCGTTGATGGACAAGATGAGCTCCTAGCGCTGACGGCCGGCAGATCCTTCTCCAGTCATCTTTTTCTCCTTTTGTACTATCCTGTTAAGTTTGCCTTTAAAAATTACCTTTTCTAATGTTACAGCCTGAAGATGTTGTTTCATTAATTGTTCCAGCTTATTATGGTTTTAATTACTGCATCGTTTTTTAACGTGGGCTGAGCTTTCTCTAACACGAATCTATTTGCACTCACTTTTTACGTAAAGCAAAGTGCTTTACCATCTAATTACAGTGGACTTCATAGAGTTAGCTGAGGGGCAATATTAATTACCCTTTGTCCTAGCTCATATCTTGATGCATTTTCTAATTTCCCAATTATTGCTTATGTTCTTTGCATCGTGAAGCTAAGGAATAAAATTAAAAACAACTAGGAAGGTCAAGGTTTGGGGTGGGGGGAGTTGTATGCAAAACCTCATCAACTGCTTTTCTGCACTGTTGATCAGTGCTGCTGCAGCTGGACACGGCGGGCTGTATCAGGAAACCCAGAGCTGGGACGTAGCTCTCTTGGCACTGGTTTGCCTGCTCCCTGTTCTCTTTCTGCTCCTGATGTTAGAAGGGTGATGGATTTCACCCACCACCACCACCCCAGGCTAAACCTAATGGTAAAGCGAGCAAGTAGGGGAGATGGAAAGAGGCAGCTGGCAACAGTGCAGTGGCCAGGTACTCATTAAAGTCTCCTCCAACTCTCACAATGACCATTAATGACTAATTAGTTGTGCTCCCAGTGCCCCCGCTGTAGTACTGATTAATTTAACAAGCCTCTCCACCGCACGCGGTACCCATACAGAAAAGCGGGGTCTACATGGCATCCAGATGCTCTGCTGGCACTGGGGCACCCCCAGCCTGACCGGTGGCCAAGGGGGCGGTGTGCTGTTGCACCCAAGGCTGGTGACAGGTTTGGGCGTCGGAAGTCAGCTACGTGCTACAGGTCTCCTCCCCAGCAGCGAGCAGTGGGGGATGCTGGCTGCTCTCCTGCCCCAGGAGAGGGGGAGCAGGCAGGAGATGGCTTGCAGCATGTCCTTCTGGTGGCCTGCATGCTCCTCTGGCTCGGGCTGTAATTTACTGGGGCCTTGTGGTTTATTAGCTGTGGTCCTAGAATGATGGATGGTGCTTGTTTAATGCAAACCTGCCTTTGGTGCTGCTACTTCAGCAGCTGCTGATTTGTTTTCTTCCCTCCTCTGCAGCAGAGCTGGTAGTACCCTAGCTGACATCAGGCACTCTTTTCTCTGACTTTGACACGGGCACGAGCTTGTCCCTTTTCCTGCTGCTCCACCAGGCACCTCCTCTCCCCCTTGCCTCGGTAGGAGCTCTGCCCAGCGTTCGGAGGGCTTCCTGCCTGCTGGGCCTGGAAGAGATGAACGCGTTCCCCGGCTGCTCTGCCTGGCCCTGCTGTGCAGCCTCCAAAAGGAAAGAGGATCTGCTGCCCTCCCGGCACCTTGGTGCTGAGCCTGAGACAAGACCCAGCTCTGGCTATGGGGGATAAGGAATGGAGGAGTGATGGCTGTGGGGCAGGGCTGAGCTAGCCTGGCCCCCACTGCTGTGTGGTGGGGAGGCTTGTTAATTGTTTGATGGTGCTGTGTTACATGGCCCATTTGCAGCTTTTTCTTGTCTGTTTTGAAACTGTGAAATGAGGCGCAGTAATCAAGGAGGGTTGTAATAACCATCCCAGCTCTGACATTTAAATTACAGATGGCATTTTCAATTAAACAGGCACTCTCAGCAGGTTTAATTTAGCTATCAGTTCTGCTCTGTTCTTTAAGTGCTTTCTTTAAAACAGTGATGAATTTAGAACTTGCTCCAAAGGGAGAAGGAGCTGGGGAGGGATTGGAGCTGGCTGGAGAGGGGGAAGCCCCTCCAGGGGATGCTGAGCGTGCAAAGGGAAGCCAGAAGCTGAGGAGATGAGGCGTTCAGCTCCCCCAGCACAGATTTGTGTACAGGATGCCTGACATGCTGCTCTTCTCAAGCGTCATTTTGTGGGCCTACATGCGTGCGCACACAGTCACAACACCACGCTTCCAAATGCAGGGACACCTGGACTTGAGCACCCCGTCTACGGGCTGATCAGGTGCCCATGTGCACGCCTGCCTGCTCTCCTCTGCTCCATACAGTCTTTCTGATGGTAATACATTATGCATAATCTTAGAAAACATGCCTGGCTAACATAATCGATTGCATACATCTTGGTGTATACCGCATGGTGTTGCCAGCCTTGTGCCTGGTTGTACTTGGCTCTGGAGTGGATACCCGTGCCTGTGCACTGACACTTTCTCTGGCAGAGGCCCTGTTCTACCCATGTGCGTCTGTGCTTCACTCCTGCAGTGTTTTTCCACCCGTCTTTCATTGCTGTCCCACTTCTGCCCATGCATGATGTGCTGTCCCACAGCGCAGCAGCCCGTGGAACTGCTGCTGCACAGCTGTATTCGCCTGCAGGCCCACAGCTGACCTTTCTACCTCTTTACATGTTTATGCTCCCAGTTTACCAGGGCACCCCAATCCACTTATACATGTGAGCTCTCCCTTGCACTGGATAGTTTGCTTGCTTCTTCCACACAAGGCTGAGGCTGTTTCCAGCTCTGCTTAAACCTGAACCTAACAAGAGAAGTCCATAAGGGGCATGGTAGGAATTACTAGTTTGGTTCAAACTTAATTGTCTCCCTGATGGCTCTGGCTTGCTTTCCTCATTAGTTACTGGATGTGCTGGTTGCTGACACACTGAGCTTGGTTTGCAAGTCCTTACGGGCCCTGGGAGCTGCTGTTGCTCGGGGCCGCCTGTGCTGAGAAGTGCCCTGCCTCCAGGTCTCTCCCAAGAGGAGCAGGAGGGAAGCAGCATGCTAGTTGTGTCGGTCAGCTGGGCAAAGTGCTGCTCTCAAAAGCCGGTGTTGCCTGGCGCTCTGAATCTGGGTGGCCTGCAGGCAGAACGATACCCAGGTGGAACTTGCTCTATAATTGAGGCGGGGTGAAGCTGGGACAACCCCAACTTCTGTGTGCCTGAGGCTAGTCTGCTGCCTTGCTTGTGAGGTGGACACAGCTGCTCTCAGTACAGATAAACCTGGTAAGTGGCCCTGGAAGGTAGGCTGTGTTCTCCCTCGCCTGTCCCTCTGCACGCAGTGCACGACTCTCCGGGTCCTCGTGGCCCTCCGTGCTCAGGTCCCACTTTTCTCCTCTCCTGGTATGGCAGCCATGTGGACAGCCAGTCTGGGTACCTGGTGGTTTTGGAGGATGAGCTATAGGGCTGCCTTGTTTCCAGATCACTTCCTGATCTCCGGGAATGAAATCCTGCCTGATTTTTCTTGAGGCATGTGTGTTTCTAGTCCTCCATGGCAGAGCTCGCGATCCCCTAGGTCAGAAACGTCTCCTGTTACCTCCATACCCGGGTGAAACAGCTGGAATTCTGCCCAGCACAATTACAGATCAAGGATCACTTGTGATCCTGATGAAGGAAACTCATTTCAAGGAGAACAACTGGGGAAAGTCCTGCTTGGGCCAGAGCTCAAAACGGGGGTGGGATCGGGAATTGCCATGTCAGTAGCCAGCTCTCTGTACTGTGTTGCTACGAGGACCTGGAAGTCACAGCTCGGGTGAGGGTGCAGTTTAGGACAACTCAGCTGGTGTGTGTGCTTATGGTCCACAGCTGATGACTTCTGCGACAGAGGTGTGTTGCATAAATTCAGGCCATGGTGCTGGGCCTCCCTTTGGGGGGCTGCTGTGGCACTTGGAGAAGAGCCTTTCCCCTTCTGCCAAGGAGAGCGCCCGCTTCCTCGCAGCCGTCATGACGCGTCTCCTGCGTTTCTCTCCAGTGTAAAACAGGGCTGGATAATTTCATCATGGCTTAATATAATTTCTAGCAAGGCAAGCTACAGTAATGATAAGGGTAATTGAATCTCATGCTTCAGGGATAAGCTGAGCTCAGGAGGGGGATCAGGGAGGAATTCATTTCCCCCTTCCCTGAGGAAGCTGCTTTGCACAGTCGATCATTTGTGTTGAAAGGCTGATGCTTTCCCTGGCACAGGGGCTGGGCTGACCCGAACAGCTGGACTCCAGAGGATCCCTATTGCCTGCTGTCTGTCCTGGGTCTGGGTGCTCTGCTCTGTGGTGAAGGGTGAGCCGGATTTGCCTGCAGTCATTCCAGGAGAAAGTGAAGAGGGGTGATAAGGGAAGGCAGTGCCTGCCCGGGGCTGTGGGTTGCTTACAGCCTGCTGGCATGTGCAGGTGGGTGCCGAGAGGCAGCGTGAGCGGACGAGGGTGCCTGGAGGAACAGAAGAAGCTGTAAAGTTAGCCCCTATTTGTTGTGTTCCTGTGCAACTAGCTTGCTGTAGAAAAAGCATTTGAACAACTTCTGATAGCGGTAAATTGTTCTATGGCTAGGGCGCTGCTTTGATTTTTAACTTTGGAGGGCTGAATTAACCTATAGGGACGTGCGATGAAATGAATATGAAGCCAGGCTATCCTAAGAGTTGCCAAGAGCTCCATTGTCAGCTAACATCTATGGGCTTTGGTGAATCTAATCCCCAGGATTTGGAAAGTCTCAGAATAGCTAGGAGTTCAAATCCCTGCGGTCGCATTACAAAAATTGTTTTTAAAAAAAATCACATTACAAAAATAGTATTTATGGTGGAAACTTAATTTCAGATAATATGAGAAAATCCTGACTGGGTCAAATCTTATAGGGTGCCTAGGAAGCAAAATGTGTCTGCGCAACCGGTTTGTGTTATTCTCTCAGCTCCTAATAAGGTCTAGAGGTGGATGCATTTCAGTAGGGTCTGAGAGGATCTCTTAATACCTTTCTCTTACCTTAAAGGAGCATTGTTGTTTAATTACCTCATTTATGCTTCTTTGGAAGCTTAAAACGTTCTGAGTTGTGGGAATGAAAGGGGCTATAGAGGACAGTGTGGTGTTATTTGTTAGGAATAAACCACAGAGTGAGGTAGCTCAGCTAGATGGAGCTTTCAGACCTATCTGACAGGGTGGGACCTCTTGCTGATAGGACCTTGCTGGCTGAGCTGGAGAGAGGAGATGCCTGGCACGTGGTGGGAGAAAGGTGTCGGCAGCCAGCCATCTGCCCTTGTCCCCTCCCTGTACTCCATGGCCATCCCTTCAGATGGATTTCTTTCCCCCAGTGCTTGGCCTGGATAGGATTGGGCAGTAGAGTTGTCTCAGGGTCTGTAAGTGGGCATCTGAGACCTTGAAAATGAAGTGACATGTTTTACAGCCGTGCAGGGAGACTGTGCAGAGCAGCATATTGAACCCAGCGGCGCAGAGGTGTTCAGGAATGCTCTGGAGTCTGTCTTCACTTCTAGGAGACAAATCTCCAACCTCGGCTGTGCTAGTCCTGGAGGGAGAGCCCAGGAGGCAGGAAAGCATTTCTATTCATTTTTCCCCCTTAGCAGCTGTGAATTATTCATAGAACTCCACTCACTTAGTGCTGGGGAAAGGATTTACTGTTCTCTTCAGAAGCATTACACTTTTTTCCTTTTTCTTCTTTTTTCCTCCCCTTTTTTTTCTTTAGGAGCAGAAGTTTGTCCCCCTGGATTTTGAAGGAGTCCTTTGCCATATGCCTCTTATTTATTCTTTATAATGAAGCTGCTAGAATTAATTCCTCAGGAAGACAGTGTAAAGAAACATCCCTGTCATTAAACAGTCTTCAGAGCTGTGGTTAAAAGATTTCCAAGTGGCAAATGAATGCCTCAGTGGACTCTATGTCAATTGACTCATGATGCGATTGACTGATGGTGTCTAGTTTCATACTGAAGCTGTCCTTGTTGTCTATCACCTGGTTCCTTCCCTGGCTGAAAGCATGGGATGAAGACTGCAGTGGGATGCACAAAAGCCCTGGTGTCCATGCTGGGAAGGAGTCCAGCAGTCGGGCCTGCAACTAGGTCTCTTGAGGTTACTGATCCCCAAAGCACTGAGGATATTGGGGTAATACCCTTGGACTTTTTTGGTCAAGGCTGTGGTATGTGGGATCCATGCCCTGCAGCAGTGTTGCTCTTTGTTCACAGACAGAATCTGGGCTACGTTCCTGTCGGCTCTGCATCATGGGGTCTCTGACAATCAGGGAGGCTGGTCTGTGCCAGCATGTCCTGTCCTGGGGTTGGGTGCCTGAAAGAGACGGTGATATGTCTCCTACCTCAGTCCCACACAGGATGGCATTCGCACACCTTCCTGCACATCCCAGGAGGCACACTGAGTTTGCTTCTCACTGGAGTTTTGCTCTTTTTTCTCTTTTCTTTTTTTTCCTCCAGCCCTAGCACTTTGTACAAATGCAGGTGTTGCAAGCTCTGCCTATTGCTTTTTTTTAATGGGGCATTTGCTGTTTTCTAAAGGTGCTATTCATCCTTATCTAGTGATTTGCAGATACACATAGGGTAATTTCTCCAGGTCTGTTTCCAGGTGGGACTGTGATAGTGTCAAGTATTTAATTGGGCTATGTGGTCTCTGAGGCCAGCTTCAGGCTCCTGATTACCTGGGTGGGTGAGCCAGGGAATTGCTGCAGTGCATATTGATGAAGACAAGCTTTCTGTGGGAGCCTGCCAGGCTGGGGCAGGGGGATGATGAGCAGAGCTGAAGGTAAGACCCAGAATGGGGAGTGGGAGTTATCACTAGTGTCAGGGGTCTGAATCGCCCAGCAGGCATTGGGGCAGATGTGGCTGTCAAACAGACCCTGTAGCATTGCTCTTGCAAGCAGAGCAGTTGGCTGGAGCAAAGCCCCGTCTCTGGGAGACTACGGACAGAGAGAAGACACTGGTGGCTCTTCACATTGGTCTCTGTTGGCATGCTTAGACTGTTATATGTTACATCTCCTGTACCGTGCTCTGTCCGCTTTTGTTTGTGCTTGCTGTGCGAGGTCTGCCTCTTCGTAAGGTGCTCAACTTGGCAGAACTCAAGTTCCCAGGAAAGCCTCCCGAAGACTTTTGAAACACCAGAGGAGCAAAGTGAATTGAGGCATGAAACTTAGAGTTAGTCGCAGTCCAAAGGAAAGTAGTGGTTCATCTAGGCAGGAATTGCTCCCACCTTGGCTGTTCCCACCTTCTCCTGTCCAAGATCATTAGACTTATGAAGGAGCAAATGCTAAGGCAGGGTTTGAAAGCAGCCGGGAAAAGCTTGGCTGGTGTTTCTGGGTCATAGAATACTAAGTCGTTAGGAAAACAGCAGCACCTCTGCCTCTCGTTAGCTCTAATGTTCTCTGGAGATGCAGGTTAGCTGTCTGGCCAGGCTGCAGTCTGGGGAGATAGGGAAATGGGCATGATTAAATTATTCAGGCAGTTCAAAGGTCTCTGCAGGCAGCTGCCCCTTGTGTAGGGGAAGGTTGTAGCAATGCTAATGAGCGTAACCTGTACGGGAGGAGATCCAGAGTGTTGTGTGAAGCCTGGCAGTTCTTGGCGCGGGGTGTTCGCTGGTTGGCACTGATACCCAGGGGCTCGGCAGGACAGGCTTCCAGTGCCTTGCAAGACAGATGTCACTACCCAGCACTGCGCCGCGCTCTGACAAGAGGCAGCGTGGTCTCTCTTTTCTCCTCCTGGTAGACACTCTCCAAACACTCTCTTGGGGTCTTCCCAGGCTGTTTCTCTACCTGCTGGATGTACCAACCCTTTCAGCTGCTTTCTGTCACACAGATGCGCAGTAGTGATGTGCTCAGGGAGGGAGAGCTTGTGTGGATTCCCATCTGACACCAGCTGGGTACTGTTGTTAAGGGAGGTAGACCTTGACACTGATGGGGCTTGGAAATGAGGTGAAATGCCATTCATTTTGCATGCAGGCATAAAGCACAGTAAATGAAAGGATTAGATGGAGTATGTATGAAGGGAGAGCTCTTGCCCTGATCAATAACTTAAAAATTCCCAAGCAAGTCAGGGTTAGGGCTGCGAGTACAAACCAGTTATTTTGGGCTTTAAAAAAAAAAAAAAAAAAGAAAAAGAAAAAACAAACAACAAACAAAACCAACCAACCAACCAAAAAACCCTTCTAAGAAGCTATTAAAAAGACTAGTTTGGATTTACTGGTTGCACTTGAGCTGAAGGTTGCAGTTAAATGTAACTGGAACTTAAGCACGTATAGGAATTCATAGTTATTTCCATTCAAGTTGTCTTAAACCCTGTCCATATGATGATAGCATAAGGGAGAATAAAAATCTAAGATAGCCCTGTCCACTTAGAGGAATGGTTTTGTCTTACTGAAATCATAACAATTCACATTTTTTCTTAATGTATGCTGATTGCGTCCAAAGCTCTGTTCTGCATGGCCATACGCTGCGTTGGAGGCTGTACAGTGAGCGAGGCTCGGCTGGGGAGGTAATGTGGTTCAGAAAACAGGGCTGTGCGCTGTACTCGCAGGCTTGCTGTGCGACTCCTAGCTAAGGCAGGCTTATGCCTTTGCCATCCTTATGCTAAAATAGGGGTGATAGCTCATGGAAGGCAATAAAATCTCCTGATAGTTCAGGATCACATTGTGGACCTCATTCCTGGAGCAAGCACTGTCTAGATACATTAATTCCTGGCCTGCATCTCATGCTTCTTTTTTTTAAAGATGATCTTGCTTTTTAGGCTTGCCTGCCTGTACAAAAGCCCCTTTGCCCACCTCTTCTCCATCCATACTGAATCCCAAACTCTGCTAAGAATGGAAGCACTGACCTTCATAATTGTCTATCAGCAGCATCTCATTTTCTCTAAGGAGTGTGTCAAACCATAAGTACAGCAGCTTCTAATTTCTTTGAGCTGAAATACCCAACAGCAACAAGTCAGTATAATTTTTTTGTTTTATCTGGTTTTCCTCATAGTCACTGCTACCATTGAAATTTCTAGGAAAAAGTCCTCTGCTTCTTCAGATATGTGATGATACCTTTTCAGCACCCCACCTGCCCCAAGTGAGAAATAGTGGCATCAGCAAGTATTGGTGTTCCTTGCTCTCTGTGAAAGGCTGATTTGAGGGGTCTTGGCTCAGATATTCCAATGAAGAGTCCCCAGCGTTGTCATCTATGAGTTGTTGAGTTGTCTCTAGGGATCCCCAGAACGAGGTGTGCCAGTTAATCACCCCAAGCGAAGTGTCAGAGCCTTGCAGGTAAGAAGGGTCAGCTTGTGTGTGCTGGTCCGAACCCCTTCCAGACAGGGTGGCATCCTGTGCCTGGCGTAACTGCGGGCTTGCCCCAAGCCCGGGTACGAGGAGGAGCATTTTCGTATTCGTTGCAGTGGTTTTGGATCAGAGTTACCCCCTGCCTCTGTCCGCTTCTACCTAGCGCTCTCACGCTTGAGTGCTGTGCTTCTTGGCTTTGTGCCCGTGGCTTTGCTTCCCAACAAGAGCTGCCTTGTACGGGTTGTTACGCATCCTGTCACTGCTGGGTGTGCTTGGACCTGATGCGGTCCCCAAGGGCGCGGTGGGAAGCGTGGGCCGGAGCTGTGCCCTCTTCTCTCCCGAGCCCTGGTTTCTGCTGACGGTGGGTGACTGCGAGGCTGCGCTGTGCAGGATGGGGGGCACAGGCATCTGAGAAGGGCGACTGGGGCTGCTGCCAGATGGTTTTGAATGTTGCTTAGAAACCAAACTCAATATTGCCTAACTCCACCAGATCTGCAGTGCAGAACTCATTGCACAAGGGGAAAGGAGGTTTTTTATTTTTATTATTATTTTCTACTTTTTTCCTTTTACAAGAAATAACTCACTTTTCAGCTGTTGGAGAAGGTAGTAATTGATCTAGAGCTTTGCAGCTTGCCTTCCGGAATGGTTTTATTCTTAATGTAGGAATAAAACTCTGTTAGGTCAAATACACAGCAATAAATACAAGAAGCACATTAGCTTTAATATATTGGATTATTCCACTTGATGGTGACGGGGGAAAAAACAAGATTTAATTCCCCTGGCAATGCAGGCAAAGAAAATCGCTTTCCCTGCCCATTTTTTTTTCTGTTAAGTCACTTTTGTCTTTCAATGCCAGTGCTGCAGGCTTTGACAGGGTTTAATTTTATTTTTTTTTTTAACCTGGTGTGAAAGTAAGAAGTATTTTCTCCAAGTAAATTGTCCACAAATTCACTCAATGCCTCTTATTTCTAGCTGTTACTGCAGATTCCTTCCCTTATGGGATGTGGGGAGCTCTCAGTACTGTCAGAAAAGCGGGGATTGTCACGAACTGGCAGGGTAGGGTAGCTTTTAGCTTCACTCTGCTGTTGGAGTGGGGCAGTGAGCTCAACAGAGCTGCTCCCCTTTTTCCAGTCATGCTGGCGTTGGGTCCTGTTCCTACCTGAAGCTTCCCAGCTAGCATGAGGATTTGCTTCTCCATGCCAACCGTTTCTGTGATGTCCCACCACCCTTCAGTGCCATAGCATCTGTTGCATCTTTCCTTATGTCCCACAGGCTAGCGGCGGCTTAGGGCTCCCCTGTGGTGGAGAACGTACCCAGCAGTGCATGAATTTCTCCCAAGTGACATGCCTGGCATGGCTGAAGTCTCTCATCGAATCCCATAGTCAGTCCTTGTGCCGAGCCATCTTTCATTTTCCTGGAAGAGTAATGACATTGGGTCCTTTCTTACAATCCCTGCTTTTTCCCAAATTTCTGTTTTATGTCAGGAATAGGATGGATGAGAAGAGGCAGGAATGATCTCCTCGCTTGTCATCATGGCAGACAGATAAGTAGAAAGTGGTTTTGCTGTGGACCGGGCAAGTAGCAGAGAGACTACAGCAGAGATTTAGCTTGGGTAACAGGGAGGAAACATCTCAGCATGGAGAAGGACTGTAAGAAAGGATTTGCAGGGGGTAAAGCCTTCATAGCCAGAAAGGTTTGAAAAAAAAGCCCTAGATGAATCTGTGTCAGGAAGGATGTACGGGTGGGGAGGTGTCTGCCATAGACAGGAGAAGGGGACAGGGAGTAGGCAAGCCTGGGTTGTGTGGTTGTGGCGGGGGGGGTGTGTTGCTTTTAAAGCAAATTGGCAGGAGAGATTGGATAAAATAGCAGGGCAGGAGTCTCTATGTGGTTAACTGAGTCTTTGCACTGAATTCATCTGTCCAGGCAGAGATATCGCTCCAATAAGCAGGGCTCCTCCACCAGCATCTAGACTGTATCTGATTGTATTTGTCTAAGACGAGAAAGACTTCACAATAATCCTGCTGGCAATTAATTGGCTTTTGTTCAGCACAAGTGAACAAGATCTCATCTTAATCTGTTTCATTATTTCTCCTTGTATAGCAGAGTCAACACAAGATTAGGTTTAATTTATATTAAAAAAAAGCAAAGTCATTACTTGTATCTGGATCAGGATTTTATCTGCTTTGTTTCGCAATGTTTCACATGCCAATATTAACGAGAGGAGCTGCATGGTGTGTGGTGAGGTAGAAATGGCACTGCTTGATTTCAAGACCTTTAGGAAGGATTGCAAGTAGTAGAGCTCTAATATCATCCTTTTTCTATCCCATCTCCCTCGCTTCCTCAGAGGAGAAGCTTCGTGCTTGGGAAAACTAGTCTCTTCCCACAGGGCAGTGGGCCACGATGCTCTTGGCTCTCATCTCCTAGCTCCTTACGCAACAGCAGCCCTGGGCATACGTGTGGAGAAGAGCTAAGGGAAGCCAAAAGGAAATGTGCTGGGGTCCATGGCAGTAGCAGTTGGAGGCGGGCTCGTTTGACCCCAGGTGAGAGGCTGTGCCAGTTCCCTGTAGCGGTCGGTGTCTGAGGACATCCTAGTCCTGGCAGTGCAGGAAGGCCAAGCTGGTGGTTTCTGAAATGCTCTGCACGGCTGTGGACATGCACGCACGCCTTTGGGCTTTCCTACCCCTATGCATTTTGATGTACTTACCCGTGAGTGCTCATACAACCCATCCCACTACCCAGGCTCCCCTTCTACCCTGTCCCCACCAGCAGCTGGCTCACAGAGCAGTTCACAGCATGTTCCCTTCCCCCTGGTTCTTCTGAACACGGTACGTACATCTGCCACACGCTCAGTGGGAGGCATCTCGCTGCCAAAGCTTGCTCCCCTCCCTGGTTAGCGCTGGGCTCCTGTTCCTGCTGCAGTTAGATGCGTCCCCCCACGATCCATCAGTCCAGCGAGCACTCTTATGACTTTATTGTGGCCTTTCTGGGAACACTGATTGTGCTGTGGTTAATGAGTCTGCACAGATAGCAGCTCCAGATGAGTTGCTTTAAGTGCCTGCAAGGGAGGTTAGCCAAGGGCATGTGTAATGTAGCTGGGACTCTTGCCTTGCTGGGGAGGGCTGTTGAACTTTGCATGCAGGGAAGGCAGCAAAGTGGCTGCGCACGCTTGGGCACAGCGTAGATGGCGGATGCAGACAGCCCTACTGCTCTGGGAGCGATTCTTCTGATTCTTGTGGGCTGGATTAATGTAAGAAGATACTCTGCAAGGAAAGGGATGTTACTGATTTGAGTGATACTCCTAATAAATCAATGCCCTAGGATTGCGCTGGGCGAGCTGTGCTGATTCCAGTCAAATCTGAAAGGCAGACATTGATCTCTGTTCAAGAAAGCTTCCACTGCTCTCCGATTAGTGCGTTACAGTTTAAAAGGCTGCCTGCATCCAAGACGAGTGTGCTGTGAGCGTCTGTTGCCCAAGAGGTAACTGTACTTCCAAAATGCATGGGGCGCCCCAGACGGCGGGGACGAGCGTTCGGGTCTGTATAGCAAAAGCTGCTCTGCAAACCATGACAGCAGGCGTCTAAACAGGACACGAAGGGAAAACAAACCCGAGCCGAAGCTGCAGCTGGAAGAAACGAGGTGCAGCAACAGAAGAAGGCCCACAAATGCAATACTTGGAGTGGTACGTTCGCACGTATTCTGCCTACCTCTCGGCAAGGGCTGCCAAAGCTGGAGCCGGGAACACCCGAGGCTCTGCGGGCTGGCTGCCTGCAGCCCGAGTGCCCTCTGCTGTCCCCGCTCTGCGGAGAGCGCGGGGGTCCCAGCAGCCCGGGGCGAGTGCCCCCTGCCCTGGGCACGGCCGGGGCCTCGGGAGGCTTTTGGCACCACTCCGGCATGGGCCGCACACAGGCGGCATGCGGAGCGCTGTCCTTCGGGCTGGAGCCCGGAGCTGCCGGCCAGAGAGACGGTCGGCACCTCTGCTGCAGTCTTTCTTTGCATGAGACAAAACACCCTCGAAAAATGAGGGGGGCTGACACGCAGCCCAGAAGTACGCTTGTGTGCTTGCTTGGCTGTATCTGGCTTTCCTCTTCCTGTGGCTTCTCTTCCTCACATGCCAGTCTTGACCATGTACCTTGTCTATCCTGTTCTGGTTTGCCTGGGTCCCTTTGCTTTACGTGCAGGCTGCCCCGTGAGGAGCTGGGCTCTCTCGTGCAGATGTCTGGGGCAGCAGTTATGCTTTCCAGCTTCCATGAGACTTTCCAGTTAAACTCACTATAGCTTCTCCCTCTGTAACTTCAAAGTGCCTCCCCAGTAGGAAAGCCTCTTTAGGCCCTTTTTTTCCTAACAGGTAAGGAGACTGCGAAGGAGAGGGCAGTCACTGCCCCAAGGGCATCGGAGGAACTAGCTGGATGGAAGGAGAAGCAGGAATCGGGTTAGCTCAGCGCCAGCACGGCTCACCTGTGGACTTTGTTTCTCCCCGAGATGTCTGTGTGGTGTGGGGCAGCAGTGACGGGTGTGGGAATGGCTGTGTCCGAGCTGCAAAGGGTGGTGTGTGCCTGGGGGGTGTTTCTTCACTAGCCCAGTTTTCCAGTTCTTCAGAGGTTTTCTACTTCCGAGAGGCTCGTGGGCCCAAAGTCACTGGCTTTCCATCCCGCTTGTGTCCATACCCATCTTGGCTGCAGCTTCAGGCTGGAAGCCTCTGCTGCAGGCGTGGCTGATGCCCTGCTATCCTGGCTCTCAGGAGGTGCCATTCCCAGCCTCCACAGCCTGTTTGGTTTAGGGGCAATCAACCTCCTAAACTATCCTCTCGTTTACAGCTGGCTAGAGCAGCTGGGCTGCAACAGGGAACTGTCAGAGAGAATATTTTTCCCCTTCCCCCATCCCTCCTATCCAGTCTTGAATGCCTGGTTGGGGAGCAAACTCCTCCATCTGTCCACAGCCCCCCCAGGTGGGTAATAATGGATGCTTCCTATAGAAAAATTCAATTGGACTTGACAAGAGATGTATGCTAGTGCTTCCTTGCCAGGGCCCCATCTTGCTCTGTTCTGTTCCTGTGCAAGAGCCTTGCTGTAGGAGCTATTATGAAAAGAAAAACCCTTTTAAGTATAATGGCACTTACAGCCAGGACTGGCTGTGGTGGGCTTTGTAGAAAAGAAAATTACAGTGGGATCTCGTACAACTGTGGCCACCAAGAGGCAATTGGCTACCCAGGACATCGGATGCCAGCTGCCGAGAGCAGGGCTGTGTGCAATGCTGAAACTAGGGCTTCTCCTAGTGCCTCTGAGTATTAAAGCTGCCAGGGTGCGAGGTGTGTTCATGCCGGTGTCTTGGCCAAAAGCGAGTAGTTCATGTCTTAAACTCTCTCTCCCCCGTTCTCATCATCCAGCTGTCTTGTTCCAAGGTGGGGTGTCTCGGAGGACATTTCCATTCTTTGTTCAGTGTAGCTCGCTACCAAGCTCAGCAGCCGTCTGCCCCAGAGGTGGCTCTGGTGCATCGTGGGTCTGATGTGCAAAGGGAATAGGAGCCCTTTCTGCAGCTCCTCTTGCCATGTTCAGGGCTGGGAGGAGACCTTTTTGTGTGGTTTTTAGTTTTGTCTTTTCTCCAGCGTGAATGCTCCAGCAACACTCAATTTTTGTCTTCTAATGCTTGGATTTCTAAATACTCTGAGTCTGGGTGATGAGAATATCCGTTACAGCATACCTGGGGACAGACGTCTCTCTGTGCAGCACACGTCTGCATTGGTCATCAGTGTTCCCAAAAGCTACCGTGTAGTATCACACGGCTGCTTGCTGCTGTTGGCGCAACAGAAAGCAGGAGGAACCCCATTTGAAGCTGTGTGTGATAGAGCCCTTCAGCAGCTGGGGGCTTTAATACATCTAAATCCTTTTGTCACAGTTGCACTGACTTTCTGTAATCGTGTGAAATTGCATTGTCTCAATATCCATGAAATAACACGTGAGAAGCCACTAACCTCACGCGCTCTGCTCATCTCTGACGGATGAGTTGACATAGTCTTGGAATTGGATGTGTTTTGTGTATTGTGCAGATTTCGGTGTGTTCAGACTTCTGGTATTTGATCAAAATTCAAAAGGCATTTGGAACAAAATATTTATAATGCAAGAAAGATCCCCCCTCACCCCCCGAGTACTCGGGCCCTCTCTTGCGCTGGGACTCTAGCACTGGCATGGCTGAACGCAAGGAGTAATCACTCCCCTGAGGTCGGCAGCAGCTTTTGCAAGAAGCTCTGTGGAGTAGAAGCGGCTCTTCTCTGCGGTGAAGCTCCAAGGCTTTGGGTGTCTTGGAAGGCACCTCTTGGAGGTGAGTGGGAAGGTCAGGACAGCTTTGCAGGGTGCCCCTGGCAGGAGGGCGAAGTGTGTTTTAGGAGGGCCCCCAGGCAGCTGCATCCATTGCAACAGAGCTGCTGGGGAGGCTGTGTGCGTTTAGTAGTTCAGCCTGGATAAGCCTGAGGTGGGGACTACGGCCCTACCCTGTATTTACAAGGGACGCAGTATCTGAAGGCTTAATCCTGGGGTTTATCCTGACTGCGAGACAGTGGCTTAGGAAAGGTTCAGTTTAACAATTGCATCACGATGTGGAATGTTGATCCCCTTGCTGTACCGGTTCCTTGGGGACAGATGGAGGCCTTATTTCTTCTGTGGGGCAGAGTTGGCAGTGAGCTGAATATTAACTAACAACTTTTACAGCTGCATTAAAGGCTGTGGTGAGTAAAGCTGCATTGTGTGATGGTGCACAGAGGTAAGGGAGGGGAAAGTCACATTCTGAACTGGTTCTGGTCTCTCCTGGGTCAGAACCAAGGCTGAGCTCACAGTAGAGCTACAGTTAGAGAAGGCCTGGAGGGCATCTGTCAGGGCTGGGCTGTGTGGGAGCCTTCCTGGACCTCCTCTTTCCCTTGCGTGAATTCCCACTCTGCGCCTCTGGTTGCTGCTGCTCTGCAAACCTATTGCCCATCAAGTGCTTCCAACAGGTTCAGGCTGCTGGGCTGGGGCATGTACCTCTTTCTGGAGACTCATGGTATTATACAAGATGCAATGACTCCTGTTTTTTGGATAGGACTGGTTGCTATCACTCCACATATCTGAACAGAAAAAGCATGCTTGAGCACAGGACACAAACACCCAGCACACAAGGGAGGATCCACACACAATTGTGTCACTTTATTAAGTTTGCCTGGACTCTGGCTTGGCATGGCTGTGGTTTGGAAGGCCAGTGTGCCCTAGAGCATCCAGGCGCAGCAGTGCAGAAAGCCCGATGAAGCAGAGCGTACACAAAGTGACCGGCTTGGAAGCTCTCTCCTTCGGCTACACGTAATAGTAGTACACTGCGTTTGTGATGGTGCACTTTGATGCAAAGTGGCATTCAAGTATGTATGCGCTGGCAGCCCCGGAAGGGAAGACAGACAGACGGACACAAAATTGTAAGTGCCTATCTTTCTAGGCAACAGCAGCTCTATTAAGCGGGTGATCTTCCAAGAGGACTGACTAGCAGGGACAGGCTTGGCTCAGGGAAGCTTATGTGTCTCTGTTCAGGATGGCGGCTCACAGCCCTGAGTGATATTGAGAGGCACTAGTGGGAGTACGTACAAAGCGCTGCCTCGTCAGTGAGCACATTAAGTGGAGGCAGACCTGGACTTTTTGCAGACACCATTAGTAGCAGGAAGAACTGAGATCAAGTGGGGCTAACAGCAGCTTTCTGTGTGAAGAATGTCTCCTGCCTGCAGAGTCATACTGGTTGACCAGGGTGCTTGTTGCATGAAGCACGCAGAGGCCAGGAAGGGGTAGATGAGCTTGTTTGCAATTTGTTCCTGAACCCTGTCCCCAGTTTGCTTCTAACCCATTTCCCCAAGTCCTTGTCTCTCTACCAGCAATTACTCTCAGTTGCTGTCTGTTTGAGGGAGCCCAATTGAAGCCCCAGGGTTGGACACCAGAGAGGTTTCAGCTCCCAACACTTTCCTTGATAAATGGATGCTGGGAACAGTGTAAGAGAAAAGGATCCAATCCCTAGTGTTTTGCATTATCATCACTAAAAATTAAGCACTTGGCAGCCAAGCTATTGCTCCTGTGACACAAGCAATGACATCTATTGTTTATAAATGGGAGAAGCTAAGGTTCTCGCTGCAGATCATGGAAGCAGTTGGTGACAGAGATGTGACAGGGCTCTGGGTTTCCCTGGTATGCTCTCAGACACAAGATCTATGCTTTTCTTTTTTTTTTTCCTCTTTAACCTCCAGAAAATATACCCAAAGTACCACTTAAAGCTAAGAGGTGCCCAAGTCTGGGAAGCAGGTGGGAGGGGTGCCTGGCTTGGGCTGGGTGCTAGGGGTTAGTGGCTTAGGAGAGAAGTAAGGTCTGCAGGATTTTTATGTGATCTCATGTCTGACAGAGAACATCAGTGCAAGGGGCTGAGTCTAATGTGGTGCATTTGCAAATCTACTCGCATTCTTTGCATAGTCCCCTTGAGGAAAGCTGGATGGTGGCTCCTGGCATCTTGCCTGCACATTCATACGCAGAAAGGTGGTAGGCTCTACAGCCTGGAAGCAGCACCATGCAGAAACCATCCAAGGGCCGTGGGATGCCCTGAGGGAAGTCAGCTCCAGCATGCAGGCTCCAGTTCAGCACAGCTATGGCTCCACTGTCACGCTGCTGTTGGTAACACGTACACCATACCATCCCTTCCAGAACAGTGTGTCCTGGCCACCGTGTTCGAAGCAGACAAAACGGACCCCAGGACCATAGTTGGAAAAGGTGTGGGAGATCTTTGGGATGAGAGACAAAATGGTTGTTGGTAAGCATCAAACCACCATGAACCTACCCTTCTTTAGTGCACAGAGCCTTCAACCCCACCTGCCCGAGTCATACCTACCAGGTTGGGTAACAATGGGCACATTTCCAGTGGGAGTTACTGGGAGGAGCTTTGATCCCATTATTGTTCAGAGGCCATTGAACCTCTCCCTGTTAGGCATCTCCTTCATCTTACACCTGCAGTGGTGGCTCAGCAAGTTTCCAAGTTTTATGTAAGGCAGCCTTCCAGTATAATCCCTTTGTTCCATCACAGCGTCATGGCTCCACAGAACGCATGACAGAGCATGTCTCCTCCTCCAGGAGGACTCTCCTGCTTCTCTCTGCTTGAAAATATTCCTGATTCATGCAGGTTGGGTGTCATTTGCCGAGCCTGCAGCTGTAACTCACCTCAGTCCAGTTGGCATCGTTGTCCTGTGGGATGGCAATAGTCTCGCTTTTGTACTCGGCCAGAACATCCTCATTCTCTGAGAGCAACTTCACACAGAGCTCATAGAGGCAGCCGGCGTCGCTGCGTCCTGCATACCTGCAAGGAGATCCAAGCTGCTAGCCTTACCTGTGTGAACTCGGCAAAGAGCCGGAGCAGCAGCTGCATCTGGCTGAACGCAGGCTCTACCAATCTCAAGTTACTGGGGCCTTGGTTTGAGGTGGAAATCTGTAATGGCTCTTACCCCAACCCACCCCCTTCCTTCATTCACAGCAGGAACCTAGTCTTCAGAGGCCATATGCACCAACAGTTTGAAGCCTGTGGGAGCTGCTGGTGGCTCTGTAAGCCAAGACCCAGCCCTGTCTCACAGCTGAGGTTTTAAAGCCCAGTGCAGGTATAAGCCCTCCCTTTCTTGACTCTCTGCCTGCCTTCTGGGGCATCCTTGCTACTTACCAGTCTTTTACCACAACTTTAGGCTGGGTTGTATCCATCAGCTCTTCCCAGTAGCCCTCAGCCCTAAGGTCAATGACCTGAGCCTTTCGACACCACCTGAAATGTGAGAAGTTAATTGGCATCACAATCTCTCCTGGGAGTGGGGGAACCAAAAATGTCCCCTTCCCTGAATAGAGAAGAAAGCAGCCTTACTCATAAGATGTAACAAAGTATTTATGGACCTCTTCACTAGGGAATTCTTTTCCAAAGTCCCCAGGGAGCTCTTCAATTTTCCAGCCATCACCTCCGTTCTCTACCTCTCCCCAGTGCTGCAAGTCCTCTGCAAATGGCAGAAAAGAGACTCGGATGAGTCTTAGCTCCTGTGGGCCTGGAGAAGCTGATCTTCTCCCACTGGAACCCTTCTCTGGCTTGTGAAAGATATGCTGTTAGGTGCAGCACTAATTTTGTATGTAGGCTACGGAGATGTTTAAGTAGAGGTCAGGCAAAAACCTTAGTCTGGTTGAACTCTAATATGAACAAACTTTAACATTCCCCACCAAACCAGCTGTGTATGTGTGGGTTTATTTAAGAAAATACTCCAGTGAAATTATTTGGGTGTTCTGAACTGTGTCAGCGTTTTCAGTGTCATAACGCAGGAATAGCCTGGGGAGACACGCTGACTGCTTTATGTCTAAATTTTCTAAATTGCTAAGTGGTATTTCTAGAAGCAGTATGGCCCTAAACATTGGGCTTTTCTGGTCTTAGCCAGAGGGAACGTGGATGTTGGAAAAGCTTGCAGGAAAAATAATCTCTAAACAAAATGGAGAAGCTGTGTTGATATTCCTTTGGTCTATGATGTGTGAAATGTATTTGTTGCTGCTTGGGTTATGAGGCTTGGTTACTGCTGCTTATTGCTAAGCATCTTGTAGACCTGGCAAGCAAAGTTCATAGATTATCAGAACAATAGCAAATAGGTGTCATGGTTTTAGCTGGGATAGAGTTAATTTTCTTCACTGTAGCTGGTGCAGTGCTGTGTTTTGGACTTAGTATGAGAATAATACTGATAACACACTGATGTTTTTAGTTGTTGCTGGGTAGTGCTGAACTAGTCAAGGACTTTTCCAGCCTCCCATGCTCTGCCAGGGGCACAAGAAGCCAGGAAGGGAGGGGGCACAGCCAAGAGGGCTGATCCAAACTGGTCCAAGGAATATTCCATACAGTATGATGTCATGCCCAGTATATTAACTGGGGGGAGTTGGCCAGGGGAGGCAGCAATCGCAGCTTGGGACCTGGCAGCGTTGGTCGGTAGGTGGTGAGCGGTTGCATCACTTGTGGGTTGTTTTTTTTATTTTCTCTTTTGGGCTTAATTTCTCTCTCCTGTTATTTCCCTTTTTATTATATTATCATTATTACTATTATTATAATAATAATTATCATTACCATTATTACTATTATTTTATTTTAATGATTAAACTGTTCTTATCTCAACCCACGAATATCCTTGCTTGTGCTCTTCTGATTCTCTCCCCCATCCCACAGGGGTGGGGGGAGCGAGCGAGCGGCTGCGTGGTGCTGAGTTGCCGGCTGGGGCTAAACCACGGCAATGGGGCACGTGCACAGCTCTGTAATGTGGGCTGTAGTAAGGATGGTACGAACAAGATTTGTCTGAGCTGCTTCAAGGAAGGAGGCCTGAAGTGCCTGCTGAGCTAAGGGCAGACTAGCCCCTGAGTGGGGAAAGGCTTGATCTTTTCTGTCATGGTTTGGCAAGAAGCACAGATGCCACTACCATGACTGCACTGGATGGGAGTTCTCCAAAGGATGTTTTTGTCTCTCAAATGTGATTCTGATCCCTGCAGGGGCCTATATATAAAGTTGATGTCAAACAGAGCCTTTTGCAAAGGCTGATTATCAAAGGCCTTCGTGCCCATTAAACGATTTAACTGTATGCATTAAGTGATTTGACTTGGGCAAGAAGAAAATGCTGCAACCTGATGGCAACTGAATTTTTTTCAAAGACTGGAGATACTGAATTCCCAGTGTCTGGTCATCTCTATGAAACCTTGGGGCTTGTTATGCTTATCTCTCACCTTCACCACATGGGTTCTTGATGAGATTCTTCCTTTTTTTACTCAGGAAGTAGAAGTTCTGCCAGTTCTCCGCATTCTCCTGTGACTCTGCTCCAGTGAGGCCTTCCTGCTGACACTTCAGGATCCAAAGCGCAGCTCCATCGACCAGGTTCTTCCACTGGCAGCAGACCAGGCGGCACGCCAGCACCAAATCCACTGCAGGTATGGAAGCCAGGATTCTGATCAGGACCGCTTCAGGGAGGGACTCCATCCTTGGGCCAGGCTGGATGGAGCTTTCTGAGGAAGAAGGGGGAAAGGAGTGGTGACAGAGTGGCCCTTCAGACATGGGGTTCCCCACCCTCAGTGATGTCAAACACTGATGCATTAGAAAAAAGGGAAAATAAGCATGTTATCTGAAACCATAATTTTGGGGGCATAGATGCTTCCTAACCTCAAGCCTTCCTGACCTCTGTTAAGTTAATACCCTGAAGCATGTGATGAGCAGATTAATAATTTACGTTCAAAGTGAAGCCCTTAGTAAAATCCATCCACAAAATGCAAGTAGCTGACACCTGCAATTGCAGACACCAGTGTGTCAGTTCGCCAGACTGGAGTTAGCCCTTCCAGAAATCTCTGCTGCTGCAAAGATCAGCTTCTTAGTAATTACCTGCTCTGCAGAGGGAGGCATCCGGGTGCGTGTTCTGCCTTTAAGAACACCGCTGATAACAAAACGCTGCAGAGCGGTACCTAAATACCAGTGGTGAGCATCTTGCCAACCACACTTGCAGTGGTTTGTTCTATATCTGAAAGGCTTTCTCTCAAGGGGCTGGCACTTAATCTCCTTAGTCATGAGCCCATATAAAGTATAGGTCTGAGGATAACTGAAAATAACTCAGCTGATTTTCTCTAATATTCCTTTTTCTATGGCCTTATAACCCGAGCAATTAAGTCGGGAGTGTGTGCTTTAGCTTCAGGCGCTAATTCTGCGCTCTGACTCCCAGCAGCTCTCTGCTGCCCGGGGTCCTAGGGCAGCAGGAGCAAGGGGAGATGGGTGTGCAGGTTGAGCCCCAGGTCATCGGCGTGGGATGCGCTGTGACACCGCTTCATCTCAGCCGAGTCCTGGTGCTGGAGGAGCTGCTGGGGCTGCAGCGAGCTGCCCCCAGACCTCTGAGGAGTTGAGTCATCTGGCCCAGGAGAGCGCCAGGAACGGAGCAGGTGAAATAGCCTGCCACGCTGCTCGATGAGGTGTGGCAGCGCCACAGGGAGTCTCTACTATAACAGCATCATCCTAAATCTGCTTGTTCCAGAGGCAGAGCTATCGTGTGTCCTGTCCGCACTGCAGGCAGCAAGAGGAGGCTGTCACTTAACGTTCCCTGGCTTTTAAGGGGGTAGCACTGGGGATTTCCCGTTCCCCCACTCCTTCCCAACCCTCAGCCACGCTCCTGAAGGGTAAAATGTGATTTTTTTAAAAAATTTTTTTTAAAGAAAAAAAGAGGGATCGTGCTGGTTCCACCCGCTGCAGCAGTGCCTCGCCGGCCCGCGGCCCGCTGACGGGGGCTGCCGCTCGCCTTGCTCAGCAGGCCTTCCCCACGCACGGGGAAGGGGCGAGGGTCCCCGGCGGAGCCCCCTTTCCCGCTCCGACCCGCGGCATCCTGGAGCCGGTACCACCGGCAGACCCCCAAATGTGATCCCCGCCCGGGCCGGGCCGGGCCGCCCTGCCTGCGCCCTCCCAGCCCGCTCCCCGGTGCGGCCCAGCCGAGACAGGCCGGGAGGAGCCCGCAGGGCAACGCGGCGGGACCCCTCCCAGCGCTCCTACCTCAGGCGCGGGTCCGCGGGGGGCCGGGCGGGGGGCCGGGCCGCGCCGCCCTGATAAAGGCCTCCCCCNAAGGGCAGCGGGGCTGGGGCAGGGTCTGGAGCACAAGTGTGCTGGGGGGCGGCTGAGGGAGCTGGGGGGGCTCAGCCTGGAGAAGAGGAGGCTGAGGGGAGCCCTCATCGCTCTCTGCAGCTGCCTGAGAGGAGGCTGTGGGGAGGGGGGTCGGTCTCTTCTCCCAAGGAACCGGCGATGGGACGAGAGGAGATGGCCTCAGGCTGCGCCAGGGGAGGGTTAGGCTGGGCATTGGGGACAATTTCTCCCCTGACAGAGCGGTCAGGCGCTGGCACAGGCTGCCCAGAGCGGTGGGGGAGTCACCGTCCCGGGGGTGCTCACACACCGTGCAGCCGTGGCGCTGGGGGACGCGGCTCAGGGGGCCCGGGGCGGTTGGGTTGATGGTTGATGATCCCAGAGATCTTTTCCAACCCTAATGAATATATGATTGTATAGTTTTGTTAGTAACTAGTCAAAGCTCTGTTTGTCTCCCAAAGCGCTGTAGCTGTCGGTGCCCCAGGGGTTTTCCCTCGCCCTACCGCCCGCCACGGAAGCTGTCAGTCTGTGATGACAACCATTTGCCACCTCCCCGAAGATGTCCTGGTGGAGCTGCTTTCCCTGCTCCCAGCCCAGGATCTGATCTGCACCTGCAGGCTGGTCTGCAGGCTTTGGCGGTACGTGGTGGATCTGACCACCCTATGGAAGCGCAAGTGCCAGCGCGAGGGGTTTTATACCCAGAATTTGGACAGAAGCATCTCTGACTGGAAGATCTTCTATATGCTCTGCAACTTGAAGAGAAACCTAATCAAAAACCCCTGTGCTGAAGGTTTGTCTAATTATTTATAGTAGAGAGCTAAGGGAGTTTCCTGGCAGTCAGGATAAGTCAGTGTCCTGCGTTACTCAAGTACTGCTGGCGTGGTGGGACTGTCCAGCTACCGACGGATTGCTGCTGGGTCAGATCCACAAGTAAACATCTGGCAGATAAAGTATTGGTCAGTATGTATCTGTGGTTGCCACCACAAAAAATTTCTGGAGTCACTAAGGCTCAGCACTGCAGACAGCAACGGTTAATTTGCGCAGCAAGTACAATACGGTAATGAAACTATCGGGTTTTGGAATTAAACATTCGGGCAGCTGGGGATTTTTTGTTGTCAAAGACTTGACTAATACAGCTGCAGTAGTTCTGCTTTATGACTGACTATGAGTTTCTGATGTGGTCAGACTTTTGTCCTAGCTGCTGACAGCCATGTGAAAAGTAATGGCAACATAAAGACAGGAGTGGCTTTCAGCTGTAGGAAAAATATAGTGTATCTGAAAACTCATCAAAGTAGGTTCCTGGTATTCTTCTGTAGCTGATTCTTTAACAGAAGCAGAGATACTGCTGGAAACTGAAGTGAGGTCCTAGCACTCATCTTTGATATCTATGTTTTTAGAGAACTTTCGGCACTGGAAACTTGATATTAATGACGGAGATAAATGGAAGATTGAGGATCTGCCTGGCACTCATGGAACAAACATGCCAGACCCCGAAGTACACAAATACTTTGTCACTTCATATGGGTAAGAACTGGATTCCAGTAACCTGGAGCTGGGAGACCTGCTTCCTTCTGTCTGTCTGCAAAGGCACTATGGTTAGGTGGCTTGAGGCAGGCCAGTGAGCTTTGACCCATATGTGGGAAAAGGAAGTTTAATTAACCTTTTATACTAGTTTAGAGCCAGATGTACTGCTGAGAGAATGAATCGCAGCATGTGGTAAATTTCTGTCCCTACCAGGGACAGAGAAACTGTAACTTTTTAATAGTCGTGATAATCCACATGGGATCTCTGCTTCTACCAGAGGTGGTGGGCAAAAGTTAAGGTTTGGCAAGCTAATCAGAGGCACCTACCTGACAAGGCCAAAGCTCTGTAACCTCTAAGAGCAGTAGGTGTGTTTGTCATGCTAACAGTGTGCAAGAAAAGCTGTCAACAGAGGAGGATTAGCTGCTTTTACATCCCTTAAGCAGCAGTTTCCTGTTACCAAGCGTGGGACCCCTCTTAATCTAATTTGTGGGTAACTATCCCTTTTGTCTGGGAGTGAAGCTAATCAGTTCACTTCCCTGTCTAGTTCTGGCTACAGAAAAAGGCGTGCCTTAGCCAAGTCAGCCTTGTGGGCCTTCAAGGTCTGCGTGGGCTTTTGGTGAGAGTAAAGCTGTCGGAGAAAGTGTGGACATTGAGAGGGAAGAGATGTGTTTTGTGAAGTTGTGAATATTTCTGTTGCAGGCCATGCTTCAAGTCTCAACTCATTACTCTGTGTAAAGAAGGATACTGGAATCAGCTCATGGATGAGAAACGGCCTGAAATTGTAGTCAAGGACTGGTAAGTGTATGCACTGAAAACTAGAATTTCTGGCATTGGTTTAGGATGGGCCTCTGAAGCTTTTTGTGCTATAGAATTAGTTCTTTTTCCTTTTGGAGTTGTAGCTAAGCTAAATTTAAGTTTATTCAATGGGCTGTAAGGAGGTGGCAATCCTGTGAAGAGCAGAATAGCTAGAAGTTTTAGAACTTCTTCATAGCTATGGGGATGATGTTCCTTTTTTTCTACAGACAGGGATCCCCTTGGAGACCAGTTTTGAACATTATAAACTGAACTCTGTATAGACAACCCTGCTCCTTGATTCCTCCCTGCCTCTCTAGGTATGCTGCCAGATTTGACTGTGGATGTCGCTATGAACTTACAGTGAGGCTGCTTTCTGAAGACTACATTGTCCTTGAGGAGTTCCACCCTGAGCCGGTGGTTATAGAGCAGTGGAGTGATGCAATGTGGAGAGAGGTAAACAGCGGCCCTGGGGGCAGTAGCTTTACATCACTATTGTGACATTTGAATCTTGCAAGTCTTACCTGGCCAAAAGTCCCAAGTAGATCTACTTTTTGTGCTCTTCAGCCTCCTCAATACAAAAGGCTACGTCTTTGCTGTTGACAATGCTGAAGAAGCAGCAGTGCCATGAAGAGCTAGGTTCGGTTTGTATGTGCCCAGGGTTTTCTAAAGAGTATCCCCCAGGCTTCTGTGGTGTTTTAGCTCAGCCTCTTCTACCGTTTCTGTTTTTCACTTAAGTTTTTGTCTGAATAAGTTACAAGAGCACATTTCTTGGTTTTATTGGATAAAAAAACTTCTGCATGAATGTCATTTAAAGTATTGCAGACATTACTTTTCTTAAACTGCTAAACGTGTTTAACTGGTTTGATTGACTGTAAATTACCCATTACATTGTGGTTTACATGACTCAAGCTTAATGTTAAGTTTGACTTGGAGAGGATTTCAGGGCAGAAGGCTGGACGGGAGAGGCTTTTTTCCCATCCCTCAAGAAGGGGGTACAATGCACTTTCATTGAAAGATATCTTAGTATGAGCTTTTCCCGAGACCAAGACTTGCATACTCTAGTTCTCCTAGCTTCTAGCCCAGTGCTCATTTATTTAAGCAAATTGAGAGATAGTTTCTTCTTTCTCTCCAGATTTCTCACACCTTCCAGAATTACCCAGCTGGAGTTCGTTACATCTGGTTTCAGCATGGAGGCCAAGACACGCAGTACTGGGCAGGATGGTATGGGATCCGAGTGACAAACAGCAGCATCACCATTGGGCCCCTGACATTGTTATGAAGGCACTATATACGTCTTTGCTTTTTACCTCAGGACTGTAACCAGGTGGTCTCAGGTGTACTTATTTGTCTCTCTGTACTCTCTGGGTGAGTGTCCTGTCTTTGTCCTGCACAGCTGATCTCAAATACAAGCAGCCAGTTCTCCTTGTTCGCAGCAGAACTTGTGCAGGCCCAGCCCTTTGGAAGGACTACTGTCTTCATCCTTCATCCTCCCGTACTATTGACGTCATGGCAATTACTAGCGCCCTTCCACAGGAGGAAGACTAGGATAATTAATGACATTGGTCTTTTCTAGTCGATAGGTCATTGTGCTACAGGTCTTAAATAGAAACCATTTCTTGTCTGTTTATGGAACTTATGAAAGATAAGGCTAAAATGTTTTAATTTCAGATTAGCAATGCTGTCTTCAAGGGCTCTGCTATGGAGAGACTTGTTTTGTATGGTATTTTTGTGTTTTAGTTTAGTTGTGTATAAAAACATGTATCTTTCACATCAGACCTTTCATAGCATAAGGAAGCTGTCGACCAACGCTTTTTCATAAATGCTGTGTCACTGGTACTTAATTCCTTACTGTTTCTGTAAGAGTATATGATCGATAGACCCTCCCTGACCAAATACAGCCCATGGTTGTCTGAATAAACAGCTAGAGAAACAGGAGGTAAGGTGGCTACCTTAAGTGCCTTTTGATTGTGCTGGGCTTTTTCCGTACTACCTTTGTACTACCAAAGTACTTGGTTTGTACTGAACAGTCTAACCCTATATAAAATGTTATAGCAATGCACAACCTGGCTCTATAGTATTCTTGCACTTTTTACTTGGACGAAGCAGGGAGGCACTATACTGGCTGTCTTATCAAATTGAGCTGAGCTTGTAGGTCAAATACCACACTGTCTTCTACCCCTGTACGCACAGAGCCAATACTAAGGCCTTCTTCCATCTCCTCTGATAGGTGTAGGATTGTTTCCCTTGTCCTCTGCTCGGAGTAGGACATTTGGCAAGTGTCCTTGCTGGACAGACAAACTCCACCTTGCTCGTGGGTGAAAGCTCTCCCATGGAAAGGGGGAGAGACCGAGGCTGTGCAGGAATTGACAGATCCCACGTATGTTCCAGAAAAGGTGTGGAAAGGTGGTGGAAGCTCCACTTAAAATACAAAGCTCCATACAAAATAAAAACACTTCCTAACTCAAGGGGGAGGCTGGTTTGGACAGAACTCAGCCTAGTTCAACTGGGGTAAAAGTTAATATTTATTGAAGACTACTTGGGACAGTCACAGTGGACAGACACTACATAAGGCCTCACTCACCCTTAGTACAAGTCCATTGCTCTAGCGGAGCATATAACGGATCACTGCGTATCACTGTGCAATGGCAATGCCCTGTTAAGGTGAGAACTGGATTTGTACAAAGCGCTGCCTGCATACTGCAGCTGGCTGTATCCTGCCCCCAGGGACTCACTGTAACAAAGCCCATACTCACTCTCACACGTGAGCGTACATGGGAACAGGCTCTGGCTCCACATTCCAAGTCAGTTTTATATACAGTGGTAAGAGCACTTGAAATAAAGAGGCAGCAGCTGCTCTACATTCACCCAGAAGGCCAGCTGAAGAGACTGTTATCAAGGTACGGCTTGTGAGATATCTTATTCCACTGGAAGATCAGATGAGGCTTGAAGGCAAGGAAGATTTGAAATCAGGTGCCTTTGTGGGCTCGCTCTTCTACATACAGCTGCATCTGAAGAGGAGAAATAAGCATCAGTTCTGTTGGATATGCAGGTAGGTGAATGGCAAGTCTGCAACAGGCTAAATAGGAAGAGTCTGTACCTTCCCCCATAGCCAGGCTTCCTATTTTATTATGAGGAGTCTTGCCCTGTTTTGATTACTGGCACAGCCATCTGCCAGACTAGGCAATGCTACTGCTCAGCAATATTAAAACTGTTAATCGACAGAAAACTGCAGAGCTGGCATCAGAGTAGACAAAGCTTAGAACCGCATGCAGGTTCAGCCACCCCTTGGGCCAGAACGCTCTGCTCACCTTTAAGATATCAGATGTCATAGTTTTCAGGGGAATAAGCCGGGGGTCATGCATGTGCACATCTTGTTCATCGGCGAGGATCCATGGGAAATCCTAGGGGCAGGAACACAAGGTGCTTTATTTGCAGAGAGGCTGGCAGCCTCTGCAAGGTGAGCTCTCTTTCTCAGCACTAGGTGAGCATGAAGTGAATGTGAGATCTAGTGGCTGAGGGAAGAAACGGGTAACTCAAACCTTTTATAACAGCAAAACTTTACACTTGCACGCTTGGCCCTGAGACTCGGCATAATTATCTTCAATTACATCGAACTATAACGTTAACCCATTTTCCTTATTCCAAAAGTGACATCTCACTTCCTTAAAAGATAAACTCTCAGCTGTTCTGAGCTGGCATTTTACACCAGCATTGAACTGCAACTCCAAAATGCTCAGGGCACGGATTTCTGTCCTGCCTTGCAAGTTGAAAGGTTGGCCTACTATACTACCAGTTACCATTACTAAGCAACGTACGAGCAAACTTCCACTTTGAAACAATTCCATACTTTACTAGCTTTATTTATTGTGCCTTAGGATACCCAGAATAACTTGGCTCAGGGAAGAACGTTTCCCTGTACCTAAGCAAGGATTCTGAAAGACAAAAATGTTTAAGAAGTGATCTGCACATACTTTCCTGCAAGATAAAATGTGTTTGTGCACCCAAAACCCACTAGTTGCTTGAATCTTAGTCTTCCTTGCTATTTATAAAGAACAGTCATCCACACATAGTGGATGTGGGATGAGAGGGGTTTGGTGGTTTGCGTTTTGGTGTTTGTTTGGTTTTTTTTACTTAAATTCAAGTATCTATTCTATGTCAGAGTACTTTTCAGTGACTGAGCAGGCATTATGCAGTAAGCATTGTTAGAATCTAATTCAGGCATTGAAGCAGCTCTTGCCTGGAATTGTGGCTGGTGTGTGGTGGATGTGCTCAGTCACCTCACCAGCGTAAACCATTTTAACACATTAAAAGCAAAATTGTGAAGTGTGTCACGTAGAGCTAGCACACGTGCTCTAACTATCTACCAGCCTTAACCTTAGGAGATGCCAAAACTCCTGTTATTTCTAGTCTTTGCTCTGCAGGTTGCTCACACGCAGTCAGGTAGCCAAAGATCTCTCTCACCTTTATCACCTGGATCTTTTCCATGTTCCGTGTGGCAGCCTCCCGTGTGTGAACCAGAACAGTGAAGGTGCAACCTGCAAGAGAAAGGGCAGGCTGCAGATCGGGGGACAACGAACAGAGGATCGGACACTGCCCATTGCTGTCTCAAGTCAAGCAATGCCACGCTATTAGGCTGTGTGGGCATGTTTACCTGGGGGATTGTTGTCAAGTACAGCATCGCACACACTGATCTTCAGGATGAAGGCACGCAGTAACTGCTCCACGTGGGACAGCAGGGACTCTGAACTGTTGGGGAGACAGCAGTTGTTACTGGCAAGCAGCGAAGTCCTGGGGCCTGGAGCTGCTTCCAGAGCACCTGCAGAGGCAGGTGTTGGATGCCACAGGCAAGCAGGAATGGAAATTTTACCTAATGGAGAGAAGAGGTGGCTGGGTGATCTCAAAGACAAATCGCTCCACAGGGTGGTGCTCTTTATCCAGGATTACAACTACAACTTTCTCCACATCATTCTGCAAGAACAAAGATAGAAAAAAATCCCTTCCTTAAAACAAGCTGTCTTCTGCCCGCAGCGTGCTTCACATACTTCTGATCAAGTGGGAGTGTGCTTATTTGTTGTGGCTCACAGCACTAGCAGTTATCCAAAGCCTGAGCACTGCCAGATTATTCTTACTGATAAGGAAAAAGGCTTTTGCAAAGCCATTTCTTTCTAGATGTTAAACTGATAGCTTATTGCTAAGGCCTAGGGAGATGAAGTGCACTAAATGGTACATTTCTCTAGATACTCTTTTGGAACAAAGGAGGAAATGTACAGCCATCTCATTGCATCACTTGGACAATGATGGGGAAGTTAAGACATGCTTAGACCGTAGGCCAAATATAGCAGCTTTGTACTACTGTGATGTAAAACTGACGTATTTCCATTCTCTAAATGTGCATTAAGTTTGTCTGTAAAGAGCAGAGAATGCAAAATCTGCCAGCATCCTATGTCTGAAACGTCTCGTATGGTCACACCTTTCTCTCGCAAAACCTAAAGTTCAAACCTGCCTCTACTTGCTGGCTTACAGCAAAGCATCTGTGCTGTTCTGGCAGATAGGTGCTTAAACTTAAAGGGAGTCAAAAGCAGAATGTCAACTGAACATGTAGGATGATGTTCATATAGATGAACACCATATGGGATGAAAACGTATAGATATATACCCTCACGTGCATGTATTAGATGCAGCTACATGCCAATAACCAGTAGCAAGGCAGGGCCTTACCTGCAAAGAAAGGTTAGGGATGTTATTTTTATTGTTGTTGGTAACTTTATCAGCTAGTATATTGCGTATGGCAAATTTGTAAATAAATTTTGCAATGAAGGCAGCACTTATGTACTCTTACTTTCTATCAAAACCACTTGCAGTACTTTTGCAGAGTCTCCCGAAATGATTTTACCTTCTCGAGCAGCGGCTTTACACAGTGCAGCGTGTCCTGGATGTACTGATTCAGCTCCGGGTGGCAGGACATCTGTAGCAAGTACAGTGAATAGTCAGAGCTGTGTTCTGATGCGAACCAGGACAACGCTCAATGGGAAGGTTTAAACAGAAGCACCAGTGTGTTACAAGGCACTTGAGTCATGCTTCAAATAGAATTTTGCACCACTAAGTTGCCAATTCAAACCAGTAATTCTTTCATGGAAGGGTTAATGGGCTGAGGCAGATCACTGTACCCACACTGTTGTAGTTTATTGGGAATATATATCCAAAAAACAGCATACTGGGAATAATATATTCCAGGCATCTCTACTTCCTAAGGAAGCGTGCTTTCAGGTTACCTTCCTGCACATAGCTGGGGAAGCCGCCTACTACTGTTGTCCGTGATCTGCTTGTTCCATGAGTACTGCTGCTACAGGCCTGTTTTCCCTTTTGACAGGAGCGAAGTTCTCTTCAAAAATGAGTTTGCACACTAAAACAAACTCTGGAAGTGATTTACTTTGTTCTGGTGAGTGTTGACTGATCCCCGCTATTTTGCTGTCAGCTTCCAGGAAAGTCTCCTACCTGGACAGGAACATTGTATTTTTTCCTCTTCTGAAAGATCCCAATAGGGTAAACTTCCCTGACATATAAGATAAGGTGAACAGCCACTTCCAGAAATTCTGAAAGAACATCTGCAACGACTGAAAAACAAAAGTAAAGGATGCTAAAGTGTTGTGGGGGGAAAGCGTGCACAGCAATACCATATAGTCATAGGAATTTTTAAGGTATTTTTCCCTGTATAAATTTCATCTGTTTCCCCTTAGCCGCAGAAGTTTAGGGACAGGACAACTCTCCAACAACAATTCCACAAGCTCACGTGCCAACCAGTGCAAGCACCCCAGTTTGCAGCGTAGCACAACACATTACCTTGCCCAAAGTTAAGGTCCTGCCGCGTGAGAGTGGTCATCTTTCCCAGAACCTGGAAGTAATCACAAAAAGAATGTTTATCCTCTGGCTCCTATATTAATAACGTAATCAGCTCATGGAGCCGTCCACTTCCCCAGTGCCGCTGAGCTCAGACCCAACAACCTGTCCTCTGCGCTTATCACAAACATGAACACTGCCACAACACATCTGCAGGGCCCACTGTGAAAGGTTTGAGAACCCTCCATAACCAACAGCACAGCGTCAGAAATTACCAGTCATGCAAAAACAAAAGACGGCATCATTGCTGTGCTCTGGCTCACACCTCAGATTGACAGATTGCTCGTAATTTAATTCCTGCTTTTTAAAATTTGGTTTTATTAAAAAAAAAGAAAGTGAAAATCTGTCCAGTTCACAGTTCTTTACTGTCTCCCTCCCTTTTCGATGCATTTTGCTAGGACTGGAGAAATCATGATTCCCAAGACACAGGACAGTTTAGACAATCGCTTTTTAGTAGCACAAGGAACACTTTTTTAAAGCCACACAAATATTCTCATAGCATACTAGAACATAGCCCTTTTCTAACCCCTATATCCTATTATAACACAAGAATTTCTTAGTTTTATGGGTTTATTCTCACCACACCACCACGAAAGGTTGCTTGTTCAGGCTAGGATCTGCACTACACAACACAGGTACTCACCTGCTGCCCACTACCGACAGCTTCAGAGTGTCTCTCTCTAGTCCCAAGGAAACCAAACCCTGCACAGCTGCGTAATTAGGTTAACATGGAATTTGTCACACAGGATCATAGGCTCATGGAATACCTCAAGCTGGAAGGGACCCATAAGGCCCATGGCGTCCAACTCCCTGCTCCTCGCAGGGCTACCTAAAACTAAACCGTACGACTAAGAGCATCATCCCGATGCTCCTTGGACTCTGACAGCCTTAGTGCCATGACGGCTTCCCTGGGGAGCCTGAAATTTGTGGCAATTATACAGGGCAGCACATTAGACAGCCGAATTGACTACGACGTGCCAACAATCAAAGAGCAGAGGCTGGGGCTCAACTTTCCAACAGCTTTCCTTACATAGCGCAGAACGTGCCTTACACATTTTGAGCTACAGTGTACATACTTTTCTCTTACGTTTTAATTTGTTTCACTATTTTACCCATACTCTTTGCACGCATGCAAACTCTAACCACTAACAGCAGCACCGTTTTTCATAAACTGTGTATGTCTTTAAACGCCTGCAGGAGCACTGTGGCCCCATCAGTACCGCAGGTGTCTTACCCAGACCTCTGACAAGCCAGACATTCCAATCGGTTGCTTAGCCGCTGATTTTCAAGCCGCTTCAGCTGCAACAAACCCTGTTTTTCAGGCCTTCAAAGAACTACTTCAACCTTCACAAAATAGAAAGGCACCCTCCCCGCCCTTTTTAAATCAGAATCTTACCATTGCATACAAAGACTCCCTGGAATATTAGTGATCTGCTACAATAAACAGAAATAAGATACTTCGGCATCTCTCTAGCACCCCAGCTGCAGTGACTCTCAAATTTGTACAAAAGATCTGTACCAGAACAGCAGAAAGAATCTGTGTTTTTCGAGGTTTAGGTTCACGTCCTCGCCTAAACATCCCCCTTTTTATTCAGCCGAGGCCCCCAGTGAGGCAACAGCATCCCAAGAGACCCACCCTTAAACGCAGTCACTGGGTTAGACCTAAAAACCAGGCGTTTAACGCTCCCTCGGCTTGAGGCGGAGGAGCGGGGCAGCGCCGCAGTTCACAGCCCTTTATCTGCTCGGCGGGATGCGCTGCCCTCGCGGCGCTCCCTGGAAGCCGGCGGGCCCCGCCGGGGGAAGCCCCGGAGGAGAGAGCGGGCAGCGGAGCAGGGACGAGCACGCCGCGGTAGCCCATCGCCTCCCAGGCCGCCCGCAGCAGCCCCGCCGCCCCGTGGCTCCGGAGGGGCCTCCCGGTGCCCCCGCACCGCGTCCTCCAGCGCCGGGCCTCACGGG
>VZTV01118984.1:7759-23226 GCA_013400875.1 Anhinga rufa | reverse complement strand
TTGTTACAAGGGACTCCATTTATGAGTTATAAATTAACATAGCAAACATCAGCTCATGGGTGCTGGCCTTCAATATGTCCGTTACCTGTTGTGAAATGTGCTATGTAAAAGGTGCTGAAAGCTCTTGTCAAGGCACAAAAAAAGAGTCAAAGACTGAAATGGCCTACATGGTAATATGCTTCCACAAGACTAGAGGTGAATGAACACAATTCAGGCACGTGTGGAAAAGCTAACAATGCCATTTTTATCTATGTATAATGAACAAACAAAAGGCTTCAGGTCTTGTTCACACTGTGTCCCTTTTACACTGCTATGGGAAATGTAGAGGCAAGAAGGGGTTCTTCAGCTGGTGGCATCACACCATGAGCTCCAAGTTGAGGTCTGTCTGGTTTCATTTGTGAGAACAGATTTCAACAAACAAAATTCAGAAAATTGTGCTGTATATCAGCTAGCTTTCGAGCGGTCTAAAGGTCTGCCATACTACCAGGTATCCTAATAATATATCTTATTTTTCCTCATACCCTTGTTCTTCCTGGGCTAATTATGCCAACACACTTAAGGCTACAAGCCGCGCTCCCTGTCCTCAGTACAGGTAACAACATTATCAGTGCTTCAGCCCAAGTCTTGAGGAATGCCTGGTCCTTGAAGTTCATTCCTACTCTGCTCTATTGTTGCAGTTAAAAAAAAAAAACCTCCAACAACCCAAAAAACCAAACCGACAACCCCCGCCCCAAACATATGGAACCTTAAATATATATATTTTGGAACAAAAACATCTAAGATTTAGTGTTGATTTAATTTCCTGTTAGTGTAAAATGACCAAAGCTGTGACCTGATCATGATCCAGAATAGTATTTATTGGTAGTAAATGTCCCTCCCCTATGTAAGGTCTCAGGTAATAGGGAACATAAAATTGTATTTTACGACCATTTCTGAGTGTTTATGTGCTGAAATCCAAGAAAACTTTTCAGTGGAGCAATCCCAGTGGCATAGCCTCCTACAGCACCTTGGTATGGGGTTCTGCTTTTGCAGATATATTTCTGGTTTGTAAACAGTGAAAATGTAAGAGGGGGAACCATGCCTTTAAATGCTACATTACTTCTTTAGATCTTATAAATAATGATTACATAATCAAGGAAAAACTTTTGGTTTTGTTTGCATTATATGATCTTAAGAAATTTGTTAACCACCCAAGCTGTCACATGAAGGCTGCCAGTGTCACAGAAGTCAATAACCTTTGTGTTCTCACTAGAAACTTTGATTTAAGCATGTTGCTAATAATACATACTATACGAGCTCAAACATTAACACTGAAATCCACAAAAAAGCAGGGAGAAGGACCAGATCCTCATTCTCCAGCCTCAGAGGAAAACAGTGGTCAAAGGTTCAGAATTTGCAGAGTTCCTAAAACTCCAGGTGCTATTAACATAAATTACTTCTGATCTTCAGCTTTGCTCAGCTTAAGACAATGCATGCCACTGATAGGCTCTGGTTTAGTAATTTTCTCTTTTTTCATTGATTGCTAGTCCTACCTCACTGAATGGGAGGTTAGGCATGGCAAAAAAGCAGGGGTAGATTTAAGCCACATTATGAAAAGGAATTCTTTGAAAGACGCAGTGGTGAGAAAAATGTAGGATGTAGGTTGTTTGCAGGCAGGCCCAGACATAATTTTTTTGAGGTGCATAAGTAAAACCATCACGGGTGGGGAAGCCCTTCACAGCACTAGCATGATGAATTCATACTTTGGTAATGGACATGGTAGAGTGTATATGTTGATAACATAGACAAGAAAGCTGACTTGTGGTAGGGAATGTCATAGACAAGAACCTGTAAAACAGAACAGACATATCTTGTATCTTGTTTTAGATTCCTAGACAGCTTGCTTTTGCATAAGAACCTTGTTCATCTGCTTCAGTGCATAATTCACATTCTTTTACAATAGCTAAACTATATGTGTGGTGGAAACAGTATATTATGCTGTGTAAAATCACATTGGATTCCACACTCCACAGCATCTTCTATTGGGATTTAACCTGAAAGGCTTTATCAGTGCGAGTCAGACTGGCATGTATTTATTTAGGATATTTCAACTTAAAATACATACATGTGTAAGCCTCATGATTCCATGAAGAGTGGAGGTGCCTTCACATGCACTAAAGATTTTATTTCCATACAAGTAATAAACTTGCCACCTCTCAGAAGCACTGGCCATGCTATACAGGTGCAAGTATAAGAGAAATCTCAGCTGTCTAAAAGTTAAAGATCTGGTTTCAGCTCATCAGGCACTGCAAGGAGATGGACACCTCCAGGTGTTAGAAGAAGAAGAGGCAGACTCACTGTGTGGAGGTGTCCAGCTCTTTCCATTGACTATGGTGCCTTAGAGGACTAGCTCAGACTAGACAGAAACCTTTTAGAGAACTAAAGTGAACAGAGAGGAATCCTACAGAATCCAACAATTGGCCTTGCAGTGCATATACCTTCAGAAATGGCTCAGTTTGGTAGATGTTTGGCAGCCAACTCAGAACAGTGAGGCTTCCAGATGTCTGGTATTCCCAGGCAAATTTTAAGAAAAGCGTATCTCCAAATTTCTTTCAGACAAAACTTACTGTTAGATAAAGAAGCATCATTCAAGGTATCCCAGGTGTGTAATAGGCAGAGCCATCCTGGAAAAGGGGTGCCTCCAAGAAAACAAATCAATTGTTATCAATGCTGATGCTGAACACAGCCTATAATCAGAACATGTTATTTCTCACCATGCGGTAGGTCCTCAACATGCTTTGCAGTCAAATGAACAAAGGTGAGGAAAATTTTAGATCTGCTCTAAATTATTTCAGACCTAACAGCAAGTGAGGCATGATGCAACATAAAGGAGGAACTTGCTAGGTGAACAAAACGACTAGCAGATATTCGCTGAAGTTGTAATGTGCCTTGAACCAGGCGTGTTTTCAGGATTTGGTTGGAAGCTGGTGAAGGGGGGAATTTCATATATGTCAAATGGGAAGCTATTGTGGAGTGGCACAAAACAAGTCAAAAACACGAAGGGAGCAAAAGATCACAAAGAATAGGCATTGATGAGAAAGAGGAATGAGATAGCAACAAAGAGTAAAAGAAAGCAGAGCTATGGGGTCCAGGGCAGTAGTTGTGGAAAAGTTAGGCTGGGAGCTTTATGGGTATCACGTAATGAAAGAGATGTTTGCATTAATGAAGGGGGAAATTATAGTCCAAATAGTAGAAAGGGAATAAGATTTTTACTCTAGAAGTTTGACTGATTTGGCGATGGGATGGATGAGAAGGACTGTGAACAAGAGGAGCATTGGAGATCATTATTAATAAACTGAAATTCTAGACTTGAAGAAAAGGTGGATTTTGGACATGCTGTGGCATCAAGCTGCCTACAGACAAGAAATCTGAACCATACATCAAGTGGACCAGAGGAAGTGATTTCAGACAGGATATGTCCTTTTGGGAAAGACTGGGTTTGACAGCGTGTCACCAGAGCAGTGAATGAAGATATTTTCTGCATTGCTATTAAGGTGTCATCTGGCTGGTGGAGTTGCAGTCTCTGGGACTTTCCAGCAATGGCACTATCTTAATCCCATTTGAAATACGTTGCTGCAATTTGATATATTCATAGTCCTGCTTAGCTACTTTTTGCAATGACTTATCTTTAGCAATTGTCTACCAAACATGAATTCTGTTCAATAGCACTAAAATAACATATAAACAACACTAAAAAAACATATAAATGTCTACTAGGTCTAGTTACACGTTTCCCATCAAGTATGTTTTGCAATGAAAATGGAGGCTTTATTAAATTAAATATTACAGGAAAACTACAGAGGGTTGGAGATTGAAAAGTTTGATTTTTCCACTGAAAGAATGATCTCTTGTGGGACATGTAGTGGATTTCCTCATACCCCAGTTATTCTTTATGCCTGGACTCCTCAGCCAGTCTATATTTCCATTGATGTATCAAGCCTTATAACAAGGCAACAGAAAGTAATTAGGAAATAGTGGTATTTTTTGTTCTTATAAATCAGGCTCCTTGGAAAACATCAAAGTGACTTCTGAAATTCATGGCATCTGGAAAACTTACAAAAAACAAGGTAGAAGTTGCTGAATATTGTAGAATTTTAAAAATAAGTTTGTGGTATTCTGAATGTAGTTGGAAACTATTCTTAGCAAAACATGAACAATGTTCTATTCAGTCTAATTACTTCAGTGATCAAAGCTAGACCTTCCCAAGTTCCCAACTGTAAAAGATTGCGGAGCTTTTGAGATGACATGGGATCATAAAGGAACAGTCATAAAGATAAGGTCTGTGTAAATAAACAAGCAAAATAACCTCCTTTCAGTATAAGGAAATGTAGTAACTTTGAAAAACAGCATGAGCTTTTTTCTTGTTTGGGCAGATGATCACTGCTTTTTTCAGCATGTTGCAGTGTAGCACCACAAAGCCTTTATGGAGGTTCCCAAGAAACTATAGGATAAAGAAAAATGACTAGTACATCACCAGTTATGTCCCCAGATCCCAACAATGGGGACATTCATTGCTTCTGCTGTGTTCTCCTGAGAGGAACAGTAGTTCATTGCACAAGCTTCACTTGTCACCGAACCAGCCAAGAAACTCATGTGGTCTTTACAGTTACAGAAGGCTGGGATCTTTCAGCCAAAAGTCTTATGAGCTGAAAATGCAGATTTAGGTCAGCTGAAAGATATAATGAATTAATGTGAACAAGATAGAGAAACTTAGACTGCAAAAGCCTGAAAACAATTTTGAAAAGTAAAAAAATTCATTTTGACTTTGTGAAAGCAAGATGTTGCAATCTGTCACTTCAAGCAATGTTTTGTTCCTCACCTGATTTAAATTAGACGATACAAACGTCAAAGCAAAATGAAAGGTTTAGTTTTGGTTTGAACAAACAGCATCTTCAGTCCAAAATAACTTTTTTTTAATTTTGCCAGAAAAGTTGAAACTTTTTTTTTGCATTTTTTGTTTGTTTTGATATTTTTGGTTTGGCGAGAAAATAAAAAAACATTGATGTGCACCAGTACATTCATGCTATTTCCTCCCTTTCAGAAGCCACAGTCTCTGCAGCAGGCTGAGGGGTCTGTGTCATGGAAATTGGCAGGGACTGAGTAATTTGGGAAAGCAATGAGGAAAACAAATATTCTTTTCCCTCTGATTCCTTGGGAATTTATCTGGAAGACATACAATCCTGTGCTGTGTAACCTCTTAGTCAAGAAGCTCGGGAAACAGCTTTTTCTTTAAAAAAAATCTATATTTTTTATTCCAATTTTTGCAGTATGAGAGTGACAATAGGTTCTGTACAATGATAACATTTGTTGATGGAAAGGACAAATAATTAACCTATTGTATTTTCATTTCCATCCCCTCACAACAAAAGGATACAAAACAGCCCACGTATTTAAATCCGTGGGCTAATTTCAGCTTAGCTTGGCAGGTGAACAGAGGCTTCAGAAATTACATTCCAGCAAGCTTCATGAAACTAGGTGTCTCTGTAAGTCAGAGAGACTTTATTAATACCTTCACTGAGAAGAAGAAATCAAGGGGGACCAGCCTTAACCACATATCAGAGAATCCCCATGGAAGCAAGTGCAATGGAAAAGGCTTTGCACGGATCTTGCATGTTGTTACAGCCCTGGGGTTCACCCTGGAGATGTAATAACAGGAGGGAACAGGGCTTTGCTGTCTCCTTCCCCATGGCCTGGTGGCTCCTGCCACCCCACGAGCCACAATGGCAGCCCTTGTAGGAGGGAAGGCGTGGGCAGGGGTTGAAAGGTGGTAGTCCTGCAGCCTTCCCTCTGCCAAGCTGCTGTAGGTGAGAAGAGGAGCCCTTTGCTCTCAGTCCACCACCTTTCACCAAGATGTTCATGGCCTGAAATATCCTATTAAAGGGAGCATAGAATGACACAGCTGAAAACTGTCCTATCATTTCCATATAAAACTCCCTAATGTCTCTCACCATTAAGCTTTGATTTTTTTTTCATCCTTCTCATAAAATATCAATGCGTTCAAGAGTGTTACTAAAGTACTTCATATAAACAGAACGGAAACACATACCAGCCAGCAGCTTATGCTATTTTATTTTATAATTAGTAATTATTAAATCTCCTTAACGCTCCACAAATACAGCTCAGAGTCCCAAACAAGCATGTCCACCCGTGGGCAGAAACAGAGTATTCCCATGGACGACTCTGGACTTTCTCCTGTTTCTGCTCTGAAATAACAGGTATAACTGAATTCCTCTGGAGGCCGTTCCTCCCTCTCCTCTACATGTTCCCACCCCTCCTTCCCCCAAAATGTGCAGAAGTGGAAAAAAGGGCATTTTTCCATTCATTGCATAGAGAGTATGAAAGCTTGGCACACAAGTGAGCTATGTACTGGAATTTGGGTGGGTCTAGGAAAAAGCACACACTTCAGTGGAAAACATATATGGGTGTGTGTGTACGTGTGAGAAAAAGCCTTTTAAACCTTATATTAACCACATCCATGTATTGATCAGGGGAAAAAAGAAAAGAGAAAGCTGTGCTGAAAATAAGCAACCCTACACCAATATGAAAGTGTCATTGATATTTTTAATTTGGCCTTGACCGCTTCAAAGAGGCAGGTGAAAGGCCCCAGTTTATACACCAGTGCAGCATTTTAATGGTTTATAGGACCCCCGTGACCATTTCTGTCCTCCCTGGGAGCTGTGGTCACCCTCCACAAGGCCAGTGAGGAAGCAGAGCTTGGCTGGGGGCAGCGGCAGGACTGAGACAGGAATGGGGCCAGGGATGGGGCCAGGGTATATATGCTCTGGAGTAACACCAGTGGCCTCCTGGGGACTGTGTGGTGGTCGTTTGGGCAGTGCTTTGGCAAAGCTCAAGGGGATGCTTGGCTGGGCAAGGACTTGTGGTTACTGGTCATTGTGGAGGTGTCTGAGACCTGTTTGAGAAATTTTTTTTTGTGTTAAGATCTAGAGACTTTATTAAGGGAAATAATGGCACAAAGGGAAACATGTAAAAGAAGATGCATTCACAACTGACTCTAGGTACACCAAAATCTCCCACAACAATACTCTATATTTGCAACTGCTTGTGCTTTACAGAATAGGCAGTGTATAATTTATGAAAACACAGATACCACAAAATATTATTTTAAATAGTAAATATGAATCTATGATTTCTATGTAAGTGCATATATATGTTTGTCTGTGAAATATCATGTGTCCAGATTTTATTGGACAATATTGAAATTTCTTTCCATCATTTAAAAGTTTTAACATTTTGTTTTTGTTAAGTAGCTACCAAATATTTGTCTGAGATCAAGTAGAACTTGCTCTCTGTTTATCAGACCTAGACAATCAAGGGAAATGGGTGCTTGGTGCAATTTGAAATCTTTGGAGTGCAGAAAAAATGGAGTAGGAATGAACATTTTTTGAAGCTGTTGTGTCCCTCAAAGAGAATACTGGCCACACATACTCTGTAACTCACAATAAAGTAATCATCAATAAATAGGTACGTAATCTGTGTATGTCTCTGTTGTGCCAGTAGCATGATCTGTGCTTTGCCTAGGAGAGAAAGACACCCAATTTAAAAATCATTAAATTTGGGTCAGGGAAGTGGATACTTTGTCTCACAGGCTGCATTTTACTAGCATGAAAGAAGAGTCACTTTTTGAAAACATTTTCCACAGAATGAACTTGTTCACACAGGTAGGGCAATTCTTCATAACCAAATAACTTCCTGAGAAAATCAGCTTGTACAAGTTTTAAGATGAAACCATGACAAACCCATCCTTCTTTCTTGGAAATGTGCTTTGTAGTATTGCAAAAATCACAAAGCCAAATTCACTGGTGTGTCCTGGCCATGCAGAGAAGCCATAAATCTGGCTTAATTAGCAGGTTACTCTGCATTTATTGTTACTCTGCCTAGATGAAGCAGCACAAAGCAGCTACACCTTACAGGTAAGAAAGACCCAAAAACTGTCACAGGGGAGAGGCTTTACTATTACAGCAGGGTCCATCTTGTTGCTGGGTCAAGGTGTGCTATTTCCCTGGTTAGATTTGATTCTGTCCACATTAGACACTATATGAACAAAAGGTTACCAATATACAGACCTTTTCCCTTGCCAGTTTCCTTGCCTTTTGCAGCCCTACCATGTTTTTCCATGCTGTTGAGGTTTTTACATACTTATAAGATGCAGAAATTTTTTGGTGGAAAACTCTTTTCATAGACCGGTATTCCAGTTTTGAGATTTAGTGACTGTATAGAGATGGAAAATTCTAAACGTGTTTCTTTCAGCAGTGTTTGCAAATGTATACCTGTATGTATCCATAAATACACCTGGGATGTTTATGGGGCACTAAGTTAATTCCTCCATTAGCGTTAGCGTAATGTCTTGTGGTATGGGCTAAAAGAGTGCTGTGATTTACAGGAAATGCAGCTTTCACATGGAGAGAGCACATTAAAATATCTGCTACAGCAGAAGCCTGACATCCTGCAGGGAGCCTTACCTCACTGCCACACCTACACTGAGCTATGAGAGTCCTGGTGTGCAATGACTAATTAAAAAACAAAACCCAACTTGACTGGGATACAGTGCATGCATCATGCAATGAATTGGCATCACACATGGTAATTAAAAAGAGAGCTGTTCAGCCACTGGAAGTATTCATACTGTACAGTTGACATATAGGTAGGAGCCGATGTCCCTGCTCATCAGAGTGAGACAAGGCTGGTGCTGGACCTGATGTCCAGCATTAGATTTGAGGCTCAGAGTACCCATAGTCAAAGAAAGGAGAGAGGCACAAACTACTCTAAATGATTTGAAATATCCCACTGCTGCCTGATAAATAATCTTTCATGTACCAGCCATGGTAGCTGAGAAACAGGGAGGAGAAGTGGCCCTGGGGTAGGCAGACTGCAGTCATTTTAGCCAGCTTTTGTGAACTATCAGCAAAGTGCTAACTTTTCTCCCTGCTTCTTGCATAACCACGACTAGAAACATTACTACTCTTTTTCAGCCACCTGCTGACAATTTAAATTAAAAATATACAGTAAGTGCCTGGTTTTGATTTTGTTTGCTTGTTTGTTTTTAAATGAAACCAGATTTTTATTAGACCAAGAAATTAATTTGGAGAAAAAAGAAAACAAACAAGAGAATAAGCCAGACAAGCTTTCTGTCCCACTACCTCTTCTTCAGGTATGAAGCAAATGCAGCACATTTCAAACCGACTGCAGATTGGCAAATCAGTTGCTCTGAGTTTAACTTTATTATTATTATTATTATTTGGTGGTTGAGTAGGCATCTGCCAGCTTATGAAGTGATGGGTGAGTACTGGGGAAGTTAAAAACAAGGTGCTGTCCTTTACCTGCTGTGAAAGAAAGGAAAACAAGGACACAGCCAACCTGCGGTGAGCAGCGAATGACAGTCCCAGCAAACTTAGGCAGCTGCCCAGTCCAGTATGTTTGTGCTCTGCACTGGCCTGGAAGGGGACTTCCCTTCCCTACGAACTTTGTTGGACTTAACAACGTGAGCAGTAGATGGGTTCAGACTCATTATTTTCTGTATCATTATAAAAGCTGCAACCATGTGACTAAAACACTAGACGAAACACAGTTGTCCCTCGTCTGTGTACAGAAACATGAAACTGTCTTGGCACATGAGCTCGTGTGGTCAGATTATAGCCAGGTGATTTATACCAGACAGTATATAAATAAGCATAAAGAGAGATAAAATATGCCTCTGGGCAAACAACTCAATGGTCTTGAGCCCCAGCCCTGAAATCTGAGAAGAGAGCAGCGCAGCAGTTCTGGGTGCCTTTTCTTGGCTGATGCCCCTCTGGGAGCCATACTCCAGCTAGGTGGCCTGTCCTCACACTGGGATGGGAAAGGCAGCGGGAGCTGCATGAAAGCATGCTCTCACAGCAGCAGGAGCAGCTGGCTGGCAAAGGGCCCATTCTCAAAAAAGGAATTAAGTACTTAAGTAGGACTTAGGTAGGCCTTAGTTGACTAAGTGAAAAACTATTTCGCAGAAAAACCCTGCCCAGCTTCTCGTTTGTGCTGGGAGTGCTCAATGTGTACAGGTGTCTCCCTTTCCAAACCTCATTCTGCTGGGCGCCCAACAGCTCTGCGTTCGGGCATGCCACAAAGCATCCTATAAGACACCAAATGGATTAGTTTATCTCATGTCTAAGCAAGAAGAGCCAGAAATGAGGCCTTCCTTGGCTTGTCTTCAACTTTTTCCCAATATACCCCCTTCTCTGCTTCTCCTCCTCCCTCCTGCATAGCAAGGCTCCCCAGACTGCATGGCTGCTCACACTTGTGTTCCCAAATCTGACCTTCGAAGGAGGTGGAGGTGAGACTCCTCCCAGTGCCTGAGGTGATTTGTTCCCACATTTCTATCCTTGCAGGGGAGTTCACTGATAAGCAACTGGGGAGATGGGGAGGGGAGACTCAGCACTTCCTAATGAAGCTGCATCACTGTATGGATGAGGCTTTATAAGGCTGGAAAGCAAGAAGTCATAGACATTACTCTATGGCCAAGCTGTTAGGGTGCTCAGCTGGCCATGGATAGTGTAAGCTTCAGTCTCAGCCCCAAGAATTGCTTATGTGTTTACACTATGGCTTCCTGAAGGAAAAGACACCAAAAACTGTCTTGACATGGATGCAGAAACATCCCCAAACATATTTTCTTGGCTTTGATTTTGGACATGGCTATTTTATTTTGACTGACACATTAAGTAAGCAAATGAATAAAAAAGTGTGTCTGCTTGTGACCAGTCTTGAGGGAAACCTCAGCCCAAAAGGTTGAAGTCTTACAAAATTTGAAAGCATTGAAAAGAGCGTCATATAATGGAGAGGTCAGGAATAGGTGCTGTGAACCTACAGCAAGATACTTGCAGAACATAAACCACTGTGCAGTCTTGTAAGAAATAACTCTGCTGCCACAGCTACACGCTTCTCTGGTGGTATTGTAAGCACAACTCTTTTGGAACTTCTGATTCACAGAGAGCAGAAAACAGGAGAGGAATGGGATACTAAGCAAAATGGAGGAAAACAGGATAACAAGAGATACCCTCGTGGAAAAAAGAAATACCTGAGGGATAAAGAAGGACTGGATGTAGCTACTGAAAGCCCCCAAAGGCATCCTAGCAGGGAAGAGTGAAGAAACAGTGGCAGTGACAGCAAAACAGGACAACAGCAAGTGTTAGACTCTCTGAAGGTCTAGTCCTGGCCTTAGTATTGACTGCAAACATTGATTGTGATAGGACATCACTCCCATCCTCCCTTAGCTCAGTTCCTTCTCTGTGGTGTTGCTGATATGCTTGCCTGTGCCAGAGGCCTACTGTGAGGGGTCACTAATATTTCTACAGCAGGTTGAAGATGTAAATGAAAGTGGAAGTACAGGGTTTGAGCTTGATAAGCATAGTTTGACAACTATGTCCCTTTCAGCCTTGCAGAGTAGTTCTGGCACCCAGCTCCCCAGAAACAGAAAGGACGGGCTCTCGAGTGTCTGTGTCTGTTTTGACTTGCCCGTGTAGAAAGATCCAGGTAAGGTTTGCACAGCAAGAACAAGGAAAGAGTTAGTGGGTGGGAAAAGCATCACAGCAGAGGCAGGCTTTAAATGCTTAACTGTGCTAATGAAGTGTTTGAAACTGAAGAGTTTGAAGCAACAATATGCCAGCAAGGGAGACATTCAAAAGTATTGAATGTTGCACTACAGAAGAAAAGCCATTCGTAAAAATAAAAGAGCAGAACAGGTTTCTTTCTCTCTTTTCCAGCAGCATTGTATAAACCATACTACTGAACAAAAAGAAGGAGAGTTTCAGAAACTGATCAGTTTACTTACCTCTTTCTGAAAGAAGACTTCAGTGTGCATGAGGGTTCCCAGATGAAAGCTCTGCATGGCCAAGTCCCCTGTTTATCCACAGAGGTCAGGGCAGAGGCTGGAGGGCAAGTTTTTGGAAGAACAGACGGCTCACTTGCAGTGCGTTAGCTGTTCAGATGCTAGCAGCATGTGCTTTTTCTCCACTTGGAGGCCTGATTCAAAGACCTGTGAAATCACTGGGAGCTTCTCCATTAACCTCAATAAGCTTTGAGTCATCTTTTGCCTTCTCTCTGCCTGCTTGGTTGTTTTCCTATTTGCTTGCATCAGTGTAGTTTCCAAGGCTCATCTATGTAAATCAATATTTACTGCAAAGTCTTACATCCTCCCCTTGGAAAAAACAAGATTCCTGTACAAAACTCCCTCAGAAACAATGCGCCATGAGTCTTCTCCAGCTTTAATTCATCTTCTATGGCCAGATGTCAGGCAGGCAGCCTAGGACAGACAAAGATGGATTTGCGTTTTTACTTTCTTCATACTGGTCTGTAAATGGTTGTCCTGACCCTGCCAGGAGTGTTGAGAAACACAGTGCTCTGCCGCTGCACTGCTCACCCCCACCTCTGGCACAGTCAGTTCTGCAGCCCCCGGGCACTACCCTGCCTGCAGGCTTGGTCGTGCCTCTGCTTTCACCAGTTCCTGCATGCCTGAGCCCAGGGAGAGTCACCATTCACAGGGCTGCCCTGTGCTGATGGGTGGCTCTATGGAGAAATGGGGAGCTCAAGGCACAGCTTTGGGAACTGGTTTTGACTTGAGGGGGTATTTAGAGTTCTCTTGGCTCAAGCCCTCTGTGAAAGAAAATAAAAAGGTGTTAATTTAGTTTTTAAAGGCAGCATCTTTCACAATATGACTGACTGCCAGCCTGCCTATCACCACTCTCAATGCTGATCAGTCCGAGCACTGAAGGACTCTTTTATGAAGTCCAGGGTAGCAGTGTCCAGCTGTATGACTACATGCTGTAGCTGGTGGTGGAGGTGAAGCATCCATTTGCAATCTGTGCTTCCCTCCCTCTACCTCTGCTCTCTCCTTTTGTGTCCCATAACTCGGCTACAGAGGAGGATTTTGCTGGTTGACAATTGCGCAGCATAACCTGGTGCGCAGCCCAAAGGGAGGAGGGCGTTCATGCTAGGCAGAGCACTGAGAATTCAGAAGGGACTTTTATAACCTACTGAACCACATCAGACCTAGGAAAGATCTAAAGATTACGCAGTTCTTTTCAAAGTTTTCTTTCCTCACCCTTGCCTTTTTTTTAATGCCAAGCCTGCTAATGGTTTATGCTAGTTGAAAAAACTGTTCAAGTTTTGCCCCCCTATCAGAGTGGTAGTGAAGCGTGCAAGAGGGTTTGCTGAAGTGGCAAAGCATATCTGATTTGGAAAAAAGCAAACGGCTGAGGCCATTCAAACAGGTCACACTCTTGCACACTTTTAATCAGTTGCGTCTGCCAAAAGAGATCTTGCACAAGCAAATCTGGCTTCATGGAACAGGAACATTTTTGCATGTATGCAAGCTGGCTTTGACTTCTTGATAACATGGTCTCTGGAAGCAGTGTTAAAGTGCTTGTTATATCCCTGGCTGCTGGAATTACCTTAATATCAAGGTATTTGTGGTTGGTGGTTTGGTACGTAGCTCTATGTTTTATTGACTTTGTCTGCACTAAACATCCTTACCAGCATGTGCTCTGATGGGGAGTCTCCTTTGGCTGTTCCAAAGGTCCGGTAAGGAAAGGAGGTAATTCATGGCACATTAGAGTGCTAGACAAGTCCGAGATGACAGTATTTTCTTCCCTCTTGAAGTATCTGTTTCCTTAACTGTACTTCAGTTCACTTTTATTTGCAGCTACAGTTTGAGTATGTTTTTTTACAGTAATAAATACTTTATCAGTGTAAAATCAGTTAGCTAACAGACAGTAGATGTTATTTTAATTTTAAAATGCATACTATTATTATTATTCAGCTTTGTTTGCTTATATTAATTTACTGTGGTAGATGTGCTTTCTGATTTAGAGGGAAAGGAGTAGAAACCAAACTTTTGGCTGAGGTGTTGGGGATGGTTGTCAGGGCATAAAGTGTCTGAGGTGCCTATATAAGGTATAAGATGAGAAATATTATTTCAGGTATTGTAACATGGGTTTTATAGATACAGACACCCATGAACCATTTATTGTGGGATATTGTACTGGTCACCACTCAGGAAGCAGTGGGGAAGTAGAGGGCAGGGGTTAACCCTCCTCTGAAGCCTGGTTTTGTTCCACTGTTGGTTTCTTCAGAGTTTCTTCCCTCAGATGACTGTTGCTGGCTGCTGCCAGTGATAAGGGAGGGTAGCAGAGGCAACACTGCTCTGAGGCGGTGTGACAGATCCTCTCTTCCCGTATCAGTGTGGCAGAGAAGAAGGGAAGTATTTCTGCAGGGAAAGGAAACCAAGATGAATTTCCCTGGAGAGGAAAAGAGCACTACAGGAATTTGGGATCACACAGGAAAAAAGTGATGTAAGAGAAAAAAATAGGAAGCAAATCAACACAAAAAATACCCTACCACCAAAAAAAGCACCAGAAATTGGCTGGGATCCATTTCAGGAAATCACTGTAAAGCTGAGTAACTTTGTCACATACAGAAATATAAATGAAGGGAGGACACAAAAGTTGACAGGGGAGCTCTGATACAGCCTCTTTCATCTATGGTGGACTCCAAAACTAACAGCTCTGTCATGCTGACCACACATGTGGAGACTAACTTTACACATGGGGACAGTAGAGAGGCACAGTGAGAAACAGCTTTGGTTGTGAGTTGAAATACAGTCTGGAGCATGCCAGACATTGCCTAGGGCTGCAGCAAAGCTTTACTTCTCAGGTTAAGCCTGAAATGGCAAATTTTGCAGCTGTCCCTCTGTTGGCATTGCCCAGGGAAGACATTGTGCCTTGCAACTACCTTCCTACCTCCCATCTTGTGGGGGGAACTCTTCTGCTACAGCATTTCAGTACGTCTGTGATGTAGATGTCCTCTACCAGGTCTGGAAACACGGCAGGCTGCAGTGTCAGGATGTTCTCTGTTTAGGGCTCCTGGACAGGGAACAATGTATTTCAGGGCAGAGCAGAGGCAGGGGCAAGAACCCTTACCAGGCCCTCATGTGGGTTGAAACTGTGGATGCAGCTGGTGCTGCAGATGAACAGTGCAATCAATGTATGTGTACCAAGTCTGTCATATAAAGGAACTATCAGAGCCACAGCTCATGTGGGGCAGAGCTGCTCTGCACAGCATGCCCAGTGCATCACAAACATACCAGATTTATTACACATATAGCAACCACTTTCTGCAGAAACCAGTGTATCTTGGACATGGTAGAGCCATGGCAAGTGTGGTATGATGAGTGTCCGTGTGCCCCTCACTTTGGGCCACCCCTGACCCTGACCAGGTAGGTCTCCTCTTTGCCAAGCCTGTGAGCCTTGTCCCTGCCCCACCAGCTCAAGCCCACCAGCTGGAGCACTGAGGAGGGAAGGTGGAGCCTTGGCTGTCTCCATCCTCGTGGCCTCCAGAGGAGGAGGAGCCGGCAGCCCTGGGGAGCTGCTCCCAGGAGCAGGCAT
>VZTV01118980.1:1078-27563 GCA_013400875.1 Anhinga rufa | reverse complement strand
TCTCCTGTGAAGACAGGCTGAGAGAGCTGGGGGTGTTCAGCCTGGAGAAGAGAAGGCTGCGGGGAGACCTTATTGCGGCCTTCCAGTACTTAAAGGGGGACGATAGGAAAGATGGGGACGATCTCTTTAGCAAGGCCTGTTGTGACAGGACAAGGGGTAACGGTTTTAAACTAAAGGAGGGTAGATTTAGACTGGATATAAGGAAGAAATTTTTTACAATGAGGGTGGTGAGACACTGGCACAGGTTGCCCAGAGAGGTGGTTGATGCCCCATCCCTGGAAACATTCAAGGTCAAGTTGGACGGGGCTCTGAGCAAGCTGGTCTAGTTGGGGATGTCCCCGCTCACTGCAGGGGGGTTGGATTAGATGATCTCTAAAGGTCCCTTCCAACCTAAACCATTCTATTATTTTATGATTCTATACTTCATCACCATATTCTGACCTGCATTAGAAGTTGGTCTTTTTGCCTAAAATACACACAGAGAATCTGTTTATTCATCCCCAGCCCTGGCCCACTGCAACACAAGCTTGCAGTGTGCCATGGGTTGTTACAGCATGATGCATGTCTTTGCAGGGCTGGCTGCGCTACAGGGATGGAAAGTGCCCACCTCGTGCACCACCACCACTGTGCTTAATCCACAGCTGAAATGAGGAGAGCTCAGAGGCAGAGGGGCAGCAATTGCCTAATGACTTTAAATGTTACTTTGGAATAGGAGGTGTAAAATGATGCAGGTAAACAACTGAGCATGAAGGGTAAGGCTTTGCTTGCAGTAGAATTTGATTCGGATATTTCCATCAGTTGTGAGAAATACAGCCTGTTGGTGATCAGGGATACAGTCATGACACTTCTGAAAGACAAGGATTAGGACTGCAGCCTGTGTCCAGTGTGATGTGTTTGTGCTTGGCCTCATATAGTGAGAATTAAAGTTTCCTGTGTGATTATGTGGAAACTGCAGTAAAACATATAAAACCAAATTGTGGGTCATGCGTTTTGGGTGCTGGAAAGGGAGAAATGATAGATAGCCTGTGGCAAAATCCGATGTATGTACGTGTGAATGCAAAAGATCAGAAGAAGGCATAAGCATCTGATTTAGAATACTTGTACTGCAGAGGCAGATTCATAGCATGTGTTGAGAGCTTATAGGGAACAGACCATGTAGTATGTGATACCACACGCAGAGAGAGCTAGCACACTGGAAACTTCATTCTCCTGGGAAAAAGATCACGGAGCAACATTTATTTTTAAGAGGCACCCTCATGTTTTATTTATTCATGCTTTCTGTCATGATATTTGATAGCATTGCATTTCATCACTTGGAGACGTCCCACTTGGGAAGCCAGGCTTGGAGAGTACCTGAGCTCTGCTCAAACCCATTTCCCTGTGATTGCTTTCCGCACTAGTCCCATTATTTGACCATTGTACATCCTGAGAGCAAATTGTGTGTAGTTAGGCTTAGCTAGTGAAGTATACCCTGGGCGAGATGCACTGGAGGAAGACATCATAGATTAATAGACCCAAGGAGCAGGTCAGTGATATGCTCACAAGTAGTAAGTCCAACCCTTCTTCCTGAGTTTAAGAATAAATTAACATGAAAACTGTACACTTTCAAACCCCTGTGTGCTCAAATCAGAGCAGCAGTGCCATAAATAAACCTGCTCCTCATCCTCGTTTCTTCCACATAACACAAGGGAGCTGGCTCTACTGCCTGTGCCTTCCCTCTGCTTGGCCTGACAGCCCTTTTTATGAGAAGACTGAAATACTGTGCATTCAACCTCTGGCTATGGGTGAGCAGAAGCCTCGGATAGTTGTCTACCCTCTTGCTGGAGTGGAAGTGACTGGTGGGGGCACGTCCCCACCGGCCAAGAACCTCTCATCTGCAGTGACATGCAGACCCTTCTGTCAACATCTCCTTCATGCCAGATAAAATATCATTTGGATGAGGCCAGGGGGAGCAACCTTTCTCCTTCAGATCCCTTTTCCAGTGACTAGGGGCTGCTTCCAGGGTATTGAACAGGCAGCCAAAGCCTCTTACCGCTCTCTCTGCTGACATTATTACTCAGCATCCTCTAGCACCATAGCTATGGGGAACAGGGAGTCTGCTGACTACTTCCCAGCCACCAACAGCTGCATGTTCCCCTGCTGAGAAGCAGTTCTGGTCCAAGAGAGATGGCCTGATGCAATGAAATTTAGGGAAAGACCTGAGGCAAAGCTGCAGAACTGGGAGGAAGGGATGGTTGCTGGGAGGAAGGGATAGTTGCTGGGAGAGGGACAGTAGGAAAGACTGTATGAAGGAAACTGACAATAGCAAAGGGAGAAATTATTTGCAATTGGAGGAAGGTGGGGTGATGGAGAGGGAACGGAAGATGAAACTCTGAGAGGAGTGGTTCAATTGCTTTGTAGATAATACAGGATACTTGAGCCAGGATTTAATTATTTTTTTTTTTTTAATTCCAACTTTGATCTGTGATTTACTGGAGAAGAATTGTTTTATTATTGTGTGCCTGACTTTCCTCATTTATGAAACAGGGATAATGGCCATTAGCAACCCTATAGCAGGTGAGGGCTTCTTAAGATCCTAGCCTGGAAGTGTTGACATTTGAGCATTACTGATAGACATGTGGAGACAGGCTGTCTCTGTGAATACTCCTCCAAAAATCTTCTTGAGTGTCTTTACATTTGGCAGCTCCTAGAGCACATATACCAAACCTGAAGCACCTTCGCAAGGTCTGACGCTGGTACTTATGCCCTTAGCTGTTCTGCCTCCTCGTGACAGGTTTTGCAATGTCTGGTGATGTAGTGGCTGTCATAAGGGGAGGGAGCAGCAGAGCTCTGAGCACTTGCTTAAGGAGCAAACAGCCATAAGATTTACTGCAGTGCCGAAAGTGCAAGTGATGGAGGTCTCTGCCTGCATCAGTGCTGGAGAACTGGGCAGACCTGGATGACCGTAGTCATTTATTCCCTCTCTGCTTCAGCTCTCTGTTTAAAAAAAAATAAAAAATAAATAAAAAATTGAGGATACTTTCCAGGGCAGTGATGAAGGTAAGGTAGAGTAGGACCTGATGAGGTATAGTGAGAGAGTCCATGCCAGTGCACAGATAGAAGTTAATCTGAAAGGTGGATGTTTGTCATCTGCCATTCATCATGCCATTCACCTTGCTGCACTCAGTCGGTGATCATTACCATCACTCAGAGACTTGAAGTGATTTTAACAAATTGCCTGAGATGTACTGTTTCTCATTTCAATAGGTCTTAGTGAAGACAACAGAGGCAAATAATTTACTGTCACAATGCTGATAGCAAAAGACTCACAGATGCTGATATCAAGAGACTTATTTAGTCCATTTTGATCTTTTTTGTCTTGCGTTTCTCATCTCATCAAACAATCACTGCTGGACTCCACAACCATATCTCTTCAAGATCCTCTGTTATGATCCACAGCCCAAGCCTGAAGCTCCCTAAAGGACTGGTGATTTTGAGTTTCTTCACCATATCTTCAGATGTGCTCAGTTCTATTTTCAGAGCCGAAGTAAGTGATTAAGTTTTCAGGTATAAGTATTTCAGATACAGTTGTGACCGTTAGGCTCATACTTGTCTACCCTCAGCTTTGTGCTTGTGCTTCACTTGCATTTGTGCATGGTAGATGTGTTGACTGGTGGGACATAGTAGGGAGCCAGATACGTTCAATATCTTGGTGTTCAGTTACTTGAAAGTTTCACATCTTCTGAACCAAGGCAGTACTTGGCCTTCGTTTTCCCCCCACTTTGCTGACTTAGAATTGCCCCATCCAGTTATTACATTTATGCCAGTCTGAGTCACAGGACAGCTAGAACAAGCTGTACTCGTCATCACTCTCTGGAGCAGTCTGTCTGCTTTAAAAGGGTAGGGCCCCTTGGAGAGGCCACTTAATTTTCTTCAATTTACATAATTTTTTTGCTCAGATGTTTGGCTTTTTTTGGGTGTGTTTGTGTCTCTAAACTTGAAGAACTCTGTTGAAACAGTTATTTCATTTCTGCTGACGGAAATTCATATTTATCTTTATTGGAATGACACAAAGAAATGAAGAGTTCTGTCTTCATGACCTTGATCCCCCTTTAAAGCTGATGATTCAGACATTAATCTGATCCAGAATCCTGTGCGTATTACTGGGGTGACTCCTATTATATGTGGTGGAAAACAGGGTTCTGATCTCTGCGATGACTGGCTCTAGGCACTAACATTTTCATGTGCCAAGATACCTTGATGCTGTTCCTGTGGGTTAGCTGACTTTCACCAAGTTGGGAAAAATCCATAAGCAGAGCTTTGAGTGGAAGTGACATATTTACCTCGCCTTGTCTCCTTTCATCCTGTTTTAGACCTCAAACTGCCTAACAGCATTAGGAAGCCCCACAGAATGAGAACTTGAAGTCAGTACTGTTGGGTTTACCGAAACTCTGTTCTATCTCCTGACACTAACATTAACTGAATACATTGGGAATGGGGCAGAATACAACCTCTGCGAGATGAGTTTCAGAGATATGGGAAACAGGAAAGCCTTAGAAATAAAACTTGGGAAACCAGATCTGCCTGTTATGTTGTTATTGGAATTAGTCAAGGAGCTGGCTCACATACAGTTGTCTCTGAAAAACAGAAGAATCAAACAAGAACTAGAGGACAGTGGATGATATGTTGTATTGAACTTTAGGAATAAACAGCAGTCATTGAAAGAAGTAGTAACTATCCAATAACTTTGGCTTCAATTTATATTAAAACAGTCTAAATAAGGAACAAAGAAGAATTTGCTGTGCCGTGCATTCACATGGAGCCATGTGTATGTTAGCTAACCCTCAATATAGTTGCCACAACAAAATGTAAGTGATGGAAAAAGAAAGGGGTGGACTTTGTTGTAGCAGAATAATAGAGAAAACACCAAACAAAGTAAATCTGTAAGCAGTTAAAGTGAACCTCATCCCTGGTGAAGAAGAGTTTCTTGAGTTTTCTGTGTGACTCAGAGCACACTTTAGTTATTAATTCAATTCCTTTAGTGGCATGTAGGAAGTATGCAGACTCTCTACACTAGTTAACTTTACCATTGAAAAGGAACGTGAATGACACACGCATAGATTTGTAAGAAGCAAATCCAGACGTAACTTAATCACTTACTTTGATCCAACTGCAGACCAAGTAGATGAAAAGAATGTGGTCATTTAATCTGTGTAAATAAGATGTCTGATCATGTACTGAGGCAATTAATGTATTGTTTCATGAAGACTGAGCTGAAAAATTAATTTAGATTGACTGGAGATGAAGATTATAAAACAGACTGAAAACAGGCTGGAGGGACCAGAAACACATAGTGATGAATAAATGCGAACACTTGGTGGGAATACCTCAGGGGAGTAGTAGGGAACAATGTTAAACTGTTTTTGCTTAAGATCCTTATTAATAGTTTGGAAGGAGGGTTGGCTATGATGCAAGCTCAGTGCTGGGATGGTGCTCACCTTGGGAGAGCTCATGCTTTCCAAAGCTCTGATACTAACAATTTTCAATCTGGCAAATTCTGGATAAATCAGAATCATAGAAAATGGTGCCAAAAAGTTCAATCTGGAGGCCATACCTAGAGTCCTAGTGATTGCACCTGTGTGTAGATGCTTCACTTTGAAATCTAGTTCCATAAAGTCCACCATTTAGAGCAAACGTAAGTTCTCTTGGCTTCCACTATGATTCAGCCTCTCCCACTTACTTATCTAATGTTTGTCCAACTTTGTCCACACTGCAGTCTCCTTACCAGAGCCTCCTGGCTGACCACATAACCATGCTGTTTCATTGTACTGGTATTTGAACATGTCATTCTAGTAAGTATCTTGCTAGACAAGAGTCTTCTAGCAAGTATCTTTCAGACACAGGGCTGATGAAGCGATAGGGAGTTGTAGGGTCTCTGTTTCCTTACCAAATTTACTGTTCCGCAGCCTGTTCCCAGGGGCCTGGGATTTACTCAGGGAAAGCTGCACTTCAAGACTGTCCTTTGGGGACTGTCATTGCTTTGAGAATGGAGATTCAGTCCCCTGGGTCACCTGTCACCTTTTGACTTTGATTGTGGGTGTTCAGCAGTCCTGCTGAGGGGAGAAGGCAATGGTGCTGGCTTGGAAAAGGTATAGGGCAATGCAGCTTGCCTTGCTGCGCACATCTGGGCAAAAGGAGCTGGACGGGTAACCCCATCCCATATCTGGAAAGACGGGCAGGGAGAGAGTTATAGAAAATGCAGAGCAATTTTGCTATCATTTTGCAATGCATTTGTTGGCACTGTCCATCACTAGTTGTAAGGCCTAGTAGAAGTTATTCATCCATTAGGCATTGCTGTGCTGCCCCAGGAGATGCTATATCACTGTGCACGTCTCCTGCAAAGCTCGGGAAGAAATATGGTGAGATTGTCTGTGCTGGATTCAGTTTGCAGGCCACCAGTTCGACAAGGCTGGTTTACATTCTGTGTTGTGAACTCCCTGGGGCGGGGAATGTCTTAATGGATTTCATTTACACAGTGGGGTTGCTTCTTTGTGGTTTTAAGGAAACATGCATGGTGCTTAGACACTGAATATCCGGATTGGGATTAGGAGGCAAATTAAAGCATGAGTGACAAAAGGGACAAGCCACAGCCAAAAAGCAGGTGAGGATGGAGAGAGAGAGAGAGAGAGGCATTAACCACTACCACAGAAGCACATTTATTTCACCCCTTATTTCTTGCAGAATCTCAGTTTTCTCTGTGGAGTCTTCTGGTTTGGGTAGAGGTACCATAAAATATGGCAGTCTGAGGGTCACAAATGACATTTTTTCTTCTCTTCCTTCTCCAGTGCTCAGCTGAAGGAAACATTCATCACATATTCCTGTGCTTAAGTGAACATTGGTTTGGGGCTTGAGTAGGAGGAATGACTAAGAACTAAGAATTCATTCTCTGATCATTCTTTACAAGTGTTAGAAAAGGTGTTATTATCTATTACTGCTGAAAAACCATTATTTTAATTGTCCTTTGATGAGAACGAAAAACAAGGGAATCAGTTACTCAGTGTGACCCATTAGTAGTGTGTTAAAGAAAAAAGCAGAATCCTATGAAGCTTTTCCCAAAGATGACATTTATTAGGTTGTAAAATAGCTTTCCACAGAAGCATTTGAAGCCCTGTCAATTGATAGGTTACTGAGACCAAGAGGCCATAAGACCTCCCTTAATTAATTGCTGTTTGAACTGGAAAAAGTTCAACTTAAAAAAGTTGATTTGAAAATTCCCAGTGACTGAATATACCCCAACCCTTGCAAAATTGTCAAAGAAACTGGATTTATTTCTGTTCTGAATGCCTATATTCAACTTCTAGCTACTGGCCATTGCTAGATCTTTTACTCTTAAGGCTGAAGAAACCTTGTTAGCTAATTTTTATTCTCTCTTTAAATACTTAGAGTCTGTGATTAAGAAACCTCATAGATTTTTCTTTGTAAAATTAAAAGGGCGTGTCTCCTCATGTCTTTCTCCAGAATGAAGTTTCCCAATTCTTCACAGAATCACAGAATGGTGGGGGTTGGAAGGGACCTCCAGAGATCATCTTGTCCAACCCCCCTGCGTGATCAGGCACACTGAGAGCAGGGGGCACAGGACCGCGTCCAGGCGGGGTTTGAATGTCTTCAGGGAAGGAGACTCCACAGCCTCTCTGGGCAGCCTGTGCCACTGCTCTGTCACCCTCACACTAAAGAAGTTTTCCTCATATTTAAGTGGAACCTCCTGTGTTCCAACTTGTGCCCATTGCCCCTTGTCCTGTCATTGGGCACCGCTGAGAAGAGTCCAGTCCCATCCTCGTGATGCACCACCTTCAGATACTTGTAAGTATTGACAAGATCCCCCCTCAGTCTTCTCTTCTCCAGGCTGAACAAACCCAGGTCTCTCAGCCTTTCCTCATAGGAGAGATGCTCTAGTCCCCTCATCATCTTGGTAGCTTTCTGCTGGACTTGCTCCAGCAGCTCCCTGTCCTTCCTGAACTGGGGGCCCAGAACTGGACACAGCACTCCAAATGCGGCCTCCCCAGGGCAGAGTAGAGCGGGAGGATGGCCTCCCTCGACCTGCTGGCCACACTCCTTTTCATGTAGCCCAGGACACCATTTGCCTTCTTGGCCACAAGGACACAGCACTGGCTCAGGGTCACTTGCTGTCCACCAGCACTCCCAGGGCCTTCTCAGCAGAGCCGCTTCCCAGCAGGTCAGCCCCCAACCTGTACTGGTGCCTGGGGCTGTTCCTCCCCAGGGGCAGCACCTTGCACTTGCTTTTGTTGAATTCCATGAGTTTCCCCTCGGCCCAGCTCTCCAGCCTGTCCAGGTCTCACTGGATGGCAGCACAGCCTTCTGGCGTATCAGCCACTCCTCCCAGCTTGGTGCCATCAGCAAACTTGCTGAGGCTACACTCCATCCCTTCGTCCATGTCATTGATGAATATATTGAATACGACTGGACCCAGTAAATTAATTCTTGTGGCTTTTCCCTGAATTCTTTCCCATTTCTTAGTGTCTGTAGTCTCTGAAATAGGCTCTGAATAGCAGCAGCAGTTTCACTAATGCCAAATTGGGATGATACGTAATTTCTCTGCTTCTTCTACTTGATATTATATCTCTAGTATGTGCATTACACTGCTGAAGATGCCAGACTGGTAGTCCATATTAAAACAATTAGATTCTATAATTTGCTAGATTTTTTCCAGTTTGTTTCTGGCCTCCTTTTTCATGTCTGATAAGGAAGATCTCCAATGTTTAATGTTAAATTCAGGACTTTGCATATGTCTGTACTGCAATTCATAGTGTTGGCTTGTGTGCAGTTTACTGGATTGCTTTCTGGATTGCTCTGATTTATTATAGTCTTCATTCCATACCACTTTCCCAACATTTCACAAACTTACTAAGTAATAATTTAACTTCTTCTTCCATGTCAGCAGTAAAAATGTTAAATAGCAACTAGTAAGGCAGGATCACTCACTGACTGAACAGTTGCAGTTTACTATTTCATTTGGCAAGGTATCTGTTAGCTGGTCTCCAATTAAGCTACACTGTACTATGTTGGTTTTAAACCAGCCAAGTTTATTACTCTGTTAGTAATAAACTATTAACTACTACTACAACTGAAGTCTGATGCATTTCAGAAACATCAACCCTATTACTTTTATCCATCTCATTTTAGGCTCATCAAAATGTGACTGGATTAATTTCCCAAGATCCCTTTTCCATTAACCATTGTTGATGGATATTAATTATCTATTTGTTGAGTCCCAGCATAGCTGCTCTGTGTTTTTGCCTGGGATTGATGTGAAGCAGACAAATCTATGATGATTGGTCTATTTACCTCTTTTTAATATGATGATAGGCCTATTTACTCCTTTTTAATGCATGTAGTGTGCAGAGAACATCAACTTACTTACTGCCTTCTAAAATCTTGCAGGAGTTACAGGAAAGCACCACGTTGCAGTGAGCTGCGGGGCATACATACAAGCAGCTACGGGATTCACTAAGGACTTTTATTTTTTATATTATTCTAAATGTGACTGTTGGTTTTTTTTTATTGTATCATACTCCCTTCTGAGCAGCAGTTTGCATTCTGAATCTCTTGGGTTTTGTGCTTCTTCAGAAAACAGATAGGAGGAATCTTTGGGAAGATCACCTGACCTAGCCTGAACTGAACTATTTTATTTTCTGTTCTATTCCTGTACTCATCAGACGAGCATTTGAACATCTTCCAGTAGTGCACTAAGCAAAATGATTATACATCTTTCAACTGTTGTTTTCACAGCCTCCCCTCTGGGGAGGAGCGTTTGAAGTGCAGCACATTATTTTGATAGGATTTTTCACATTTCTGTGAAATGTGTATCCTCTTATGTATTTTATTTCACACAGGAGATGCTAAAGAATTGCACCATGAACTTTTAGTGAAAGGGGATGAGATTTGAAGTAGTCTGCAGTTCCTAAAAGAAGGCATTCCCCCATTTTGATGAGACCCTTATTTCTCTTTCCACTGCACCAGAGGATCATAGTTGCTTACCATTGTCTTCTTCTGGACCTGTAGTATGTCTTGGAGATGTCCTGGGTCCAGGCAACAAAGATGAAGATCATGGCACAGAAGTAATTTCAGAATTCTTCAGGAAGCTGGACTAGATGGTGGAGGGGAGTGCAGTGATGTTCTCAGCTGGCTGAGTTTCTTGTATCACGATATCTCCATGTCCATATCTGTCCCATAGCTGTATTCATCTAGCCAGCCCAACCTGAAAGACATTATTCAGAAATTGCAGGTTTTGGGAGCTTAGCATCAGCATTCATTGTCAGCTGTACTACTGCACATTGGAAAGAGATTCCTTCTCTGAGGCACTGCGGATCTCAGGTTGAAGTGTTACTATAGCATAAGTCAGGAAGAAGGGATATTTGATTCAGGAGTCTTAGCTCAGAGTCCAGAACACATCAGCAAGGCTGAGTTCTGGGTATACAGATGGGCCAATGGTTAATGGCTAAAACCCCAAATGAGCTGTGTTATAAATAGAGAGATACATGATATTTCTCGCAGAGCATGACCATGCTTCTTTGCAGTGACCAGTTTTGATGCATACTGTAGTTACTGGGAAGGGTTTGCCATCTGATAACAAGTTGGGGCAGAATTTATAAGCTTCAGGGAGGTCAGATAGGTTTTATTTGTCCTATTTTTTCTATCAACTTGCTAAATGTTAAGCATCTTGCTCAAATTCATCACCTTCCTAAAGGTAGAAATGCAACACTGAGATTTTGAATAGTCAGTTAACCCTTAGCAAGACATGACTACCAGAATCTAACCAAAACCCTTAAGAGCAGCAGTTCCCAGAGTTTCCTATTTGTGAAGCCCTTTTTGGTGCCACAGTACAATTTTCCTGCTCATTTCCAGGACCATGACTATTTGCAGTTCTGGGCTTGGGATGCCTGAATGGTTTGGGAACCCCTGCTCCTGCCTTGTGGGCTCCTGACAGAGCAAACGCTCTTCTTTCTGAGCCCCTCACAAAGTCTGCACTTTCATGGGACTCTCTGTTTCTTTCTCTGCAATCACTATTAGAAATTAGAAAGCATCAGCAGTGCTTTGCAAGCAGGATGAAGGTTTTCATGGCTCCTCTATGTATTATTAGCTTTTTACATTTTTAAGAACAGGATCCTTGATCTCATGTTTTCTTCTCTAACACATGGGACATGCTCATGGTTAAGTAGCTACTGAGTGGATTTGGATCTGGGAACATATCTTTGGTCTCAAGAACATGGATGCTTCCACAGAAGGTCTCCCAGTGGGTTGTGTGGCTTAATTTACATGATTGTTCATTGCAAATTTTTGTCACTTTCACCAACTCAGTGCAGCAAAAGTGGTGTTGGAGTCAGTGGTGCAAACTGACTGCGAAGCCATTCAGCTATTAACAAATGGTGTCTGCAATCACAGTGCTGTGTTACTGCTTTTAAAAGATTGCCTGCTTTTGGCTGTGCTGTGGAAAAATAATGCCTACTGGAGTGTTCCTGTCTCTGACCGTCTTCTGACTATGACCCAACATGAACTCACTTATGTAATACTTTCTAGCAGCAGTGCTGCTGCTGGAGACGTGGTTGTTCCTGTGACCAGAGGTAGCTCCACCTCCATCTTTAAAGGTCTTTCTATCTATTCAATTCAACAAATGCCATGCCAGGAAGGAGGGTTTTTTTTTTTTCACGATCATCACAACACTGGCTCTGGCAGACAGCAGTATTTTATCCATGCCTACTGTGCCAGGTGAGTTTGCTGAGAAAGGCTGTGTTTGTTCTCTTGTCTCGTAGTGTGTTGTCAAAGACTCCCCCTTTTCTCATGTTGCAATTCCTTCCTTCCTGCAGGTAAAGGATACTGGTTGAATATTGCAGTGAGGTGACTCCTGGTTGATACATGTAATTTTTTGCTGTTGTGCCAAATGCCAAATAACCATGTGGTTTGAGAAGATTTTGGTGTCTTAGCTCAGGGGTGGATTTTCAAACAGTTGACTTCACAGGAACTATGGCAGTCCAAGGCTCTGGGAGTTCATGGCTGTGGTATCAGCAGCTTTTAAGGAATCGGTTTCAATGTAACATAATAAAAATATTTGGTTTCAGGCCAGGAATCTTCTTCATCATCCATGATATTTGTGGAAGTCATGATTTCTTGACTGTAGCACAAATCTAATGTATGCAAGGATAGACACTTCCAGATGTGCTTCCAGGCCTGAATCCAGAGCTAGAAATCTATACCATACTTCCTTCAAGAGCAATGGAAAGAGGGCCTGGATACCCCTTTATTTCTTTGAGCTTTCTCCATATTTAAAGAGTAGAGGCTTTGTAGCATGAAGGTGTAATTTAAGGTTATTCCTGTGCTGATTGCAAGCACTCAATTCTTTGCATTTTAAGAATTAAGTGCTCTCAGGGTGGAAGTGGTGTGTCTCAGCTGAAGACTGTCTTAAGATAGTCTGCTAATGATCAGTTGTCTATAGACAGACATCTGGCAAGAATCATATAGCAAGAATCAGATCTGTCTTACATATCCCCCTGAGATGAATTAGACTGCTCCAGTGGAGTGTGTTCCTTGGGACAGTAATTCTGATTCATTTCCATGCCACAGATTCGTGCATCTATTCACAGCAGACTATCCAACACTGGACACCAGGTATTCTGCTTTCTTTTTCTGAGATGCTAGAGCTTACTTCTAGGGCTTTTTTTTTCTTCTCTCTCTCTTTTTTTTTTCATTGTTGTCTTTTGTTCTTAATTTTCCCACTTCTCCGCTCTTTCAGTTTCTATACGGGTGAAATTACACATCTCAGCTTAGAGTTTACGTTAACATGTACTTGTCTCCTGTTCTTGCTCATGATGGCTTAGAAAGCCTGGAGGAGAATGCTGTAATTTAATGTCCATTCACATTTGTTTTCAGTACTTCCCTTTAAACATAGCTACATATAGAAAACTTGACATGTACAGAAATAACAGAACTGCCATCCCCACTATTCCATGGAGTACCACGCCATCATTACAGGGATAAATTGTCCTTATTTTCTATAGCAATATCTCATCACTTTGAAGGCTGTCCCTTTGACTCTGCAGCTGATCTATCTCCCTGTTAGCTGCTGCAACTGGGAATTGGGAGCATTTGGGTAGATGGTGCCAGAGACACATCAACTACAGTCCCAGCAAGGGAAGCTCTGAGGACTATAGTGAAACTCAGCTATAATCCTCAATTTATATTACTGCAGAATACAGCATGCTATGGAGGTGTTTGGGCTGGCTCCACATGGAGTAAGACAATAACTACAGTGCATCCAAGCTAATGTGCTCTGTTGGTAGGGCTTATTAGATGAAAAAGAAATGTCCCCTGCATAGCTTTGCTGCATCTGGACCAAGCTGATGCATTTACCTACCAAGTGCTGTCCTGCAGCATGAGGTGGCATTGTCAGCTTCATAGGGCATCAGCTTGGAGATTTCTCCATGTTGTGACAAAACTGCTTTAAAACCTACATGGGAAACACCCAAATTTGTATTTCAGTTTAAAGCATCCTTGGAGGCATCCAGTGCACTTCTGTCTTTTCTCTCCCAGGTGTCTGGAATGCCTCTGGCTTTCATTGGTCAAGGCAAATTTTGCCTTATTGGCAAAACACCTCATTTTAATAACCTTCCATTTTGAATTTGCAGTATGTAAGCATGGCTTTGGTTTGCTTCAGATGACCAGAGCTGTCTTCTGCAGCATGAAAACCACTAGTAGAAGGCAGAGAATGGAACTGGTTCATCAGTAATAGCATGTCAAATGCATCTGCTTACTTCTAAAGTGCTCTGGGAAATGCTTTCCTTGAAAACTGTGATACATGTAGGTTGATAGCTGGGTGGTTTTGCTGAATATAGAAACCAACAGCTCTGTGTATAGACTAATTGGAGGCATAGAGACGTTGGTAACACCTCTGTGACACAGGATCATTCAGGCAGGATAAAGTCATACTAGAAAACTTGCTGGAATCGCAAAGCAGAATCTGACAAACCTTGGAAGGTCAAAACTATCAGTGTTTTGCCTGGATTCTCCTTTTCTGCTGCTGGAGCCTACTTCCTCCAAAAGAGGTTAAAAGAAGAAAGGTACTTTTAAGTTCCTCTTTGTAAATGAAATCATAATTGATGGAAAAATAAAGCAATTGATGTAATGTAAACCTCCTGGAGTAACTGGAGAAGGTGCTACAGAGGCTTCCCAGCAGTTATACATTGAGAAACATTCTTAATCTCCTAGATAACGTAGAAGAGGAATGACATTTATTAGCTACAAGTCCTCACAAGCTGAGGATGCAGTTTATAAAACTGTATTTGGCTCCCCCTCCTTTTCCTCCTTTATTGTAATCCTTCACCATGGATCATTTTACATTTAAACTCACCTTCATCTGTTATCATACTTCAGTGATTTATCGCCATCACATACTTCTGATTAATAAGGCTAGAAGAACATCCATCAGAAGAACTGAGAATGTGTGATCATTTCCTCTCAGGCTCTCATTAGCTGTGGCTTTCCTTTTGGGAGTTTTATCTTTGTCTTTCTATTTCCAGACTAAAGCATATGAAGTTAAAAATAATTTCCTACAATTAATCTTTTGTTTCTCTGGGCTTTTAAAAACTTTGGTCAAGGTGGAATATGATCTCTATATTGTCAGCTGTCAGAAGACAACCCAAACTGTCCATGTATACTCTTAATGAATGAGCAGGCAAGTCAGAATTAATAGATGGCTTGATTCAGCTTCCTTCATTCAAGATAGAGAATACAAAGCCCTACAGATAATCCTATAATCATATAAAATGTTTGTGGGATAGGTAGGAATTATACTCACAGTGTCTTTTCTAAAATAATTTCCTTTTTCTTTACATTGCTTGAGTTTTAAATGACATGGGTTGTGGTGAAATGCACCTCTGGTATTTTCAGATTGCTATGCCAAGTAAAATGGGAAAGGTTTTGTTTTAGAGTTTCCATACTAAGTTCTCCTTTTAATGAGACACTCCTAGGTTAAAAATACCTTTCAAAAGTGACTTCCCACGTCTTTTCTACATTAGTGACAGATTGGAGAAGAAAATTTGGAGTATGCCTGAAAGTGATAAGTTGAGGTTAGAGGTCTAGCCAAAGTCAAGTGCTAGGGAGTTTCAGCTGTAGAGAGCTGATGCTTTGAATTATAATCAAGTGATTAATGTTTCTAACGTAAGTGGGCTTGGGAGTTACAAGGACTTGCAGCAATAGCTTGGGTAAGTATGGTGAAACCTGCTTTTAGAGATATTTTATTTATAGCACATTCATTAGGTTGGACAGAATGGACAACATGTGCTTATGTGGTTAATGATAAATCCATCTGAGGACTAAACTAGTCTGCTGAGTTATGAGAAAGCCATTTGTAGGTCAGATTTTTCTGGAGAGGGACGAACTTGAGAGAAACAATTCTTATTTGTTTGTGGGGGAGGGATAGGGAGAGGGGAAAAGCTGAAACCGGCTTTTCTCCTGCTGCAAAATACGTAGGATGTAAATGTTACAGATCTTCATTCAGTTTTAAAGGTCGTTTGCCTGTGAAGTCTATGTAGCTGGCTTCATAAATACAAAAAATAATATGAGAACAAGCAGGCATGCTTGAAAAGGTATAGGAATATTTTTTATAAAATAGCAGGTAATCTAATGTTAATGTGTGAAAGCTGCAGTGATCTCTGTGAAACTGCAGAAGCCAGAAAAGTCCTCATCTCTGTGGCATTATAATTTGGTTGTGGAATTCAGACATTCCAGCATGAAATGAAAGGTATTGAACAAAAAAAATTTATGTAAGACTGTTCCTTCTGCTTGAAATCACCAGATCTTAATCCTGCTTCTGTAAGTGGTTTAAGATAGTCTTCCAAATACAAGCAGTTTCCCCTGAATGATAAAACAAGGTGAGAGTATAGATAATAAAAACAATGTTTTGGCACATTGTTAGCGTTGTGGTTTTAGTTATAGATCTACCAATAGGATAAAAAAGATTGGTTCCCCTCTTTTAGCCTTATCCAGGGTAGTGCATGTCATTCATCCACAGGTCCCACTCTTTTCACCGTGGACCATGATGCTATTGGATGTCAAACTGAGCTCTGGACAGTTCTCATAAAAAAAAACAAAACACAACAACAACAACAAAAAAACACCAAAAAACCAAAAAAGGTAAGACAAACAAAGACAAACAAGTAAAACAAAGCCCTTATTCATTCCCTTTATACAGCACCGAAATGCAGAAGTGTGTTATTTCTCTCTAGAATCTCATTAGCTGCTTGTCTGGATAGGACAGCTAAACCTTGTAGAAGTAAATGACTATCAGAAAGGGATTGCATGTTGTACGTCCTCACAAATAAACAGGCAAAACCTGTCCTTTTGAGACATGCCTTTTGCCTGCTGCTAGTCTTATTTTTAGGTAAAATAGAAATGTGATGTTCATTGTCAAGGAAGCTTATTGTGAAGTGACTACTCTCAAACGTGTTGCCCATACCTTTTCCAGGTGTTGCTGCAGGTGGTATTTGTGAATGAGCTTAGTTTATCAGAAGTTTGAAAGCTGACTGGTTATACTGAGTAAATAATTTCAGAGAGAGAAAATAGCACCTAGCAAAGAGATATTTAATTATATACATAAATGAACAACACAACCAAGTACAGGAAGCTACCCCAAATTAATTCACATTGAAAACTCATTTAATACTCTTAGAATAATGAACTAATGAAAGACATGGTGGCTTCTCCCCTCTCTTGACACCTTGCTATCCAGAGTGGATGCTCTGCTAAGAAGATACACTTTAGTGTCGCACAATTTATTGGGCTCCAGTGGTAACTGCATGAAACCTAATGGCCTAATCAGAGTCTACCTTGTTCAGAGGCTACACAAGATTACTTGTTTCTGGCATCAAAAGGCATGATGACACTATTATCATATTTATTTAATAGTTATGAAATAATCTGTGCACTGTTATGCCGGGCAAACACATATGTTGCTTTTGGCCCCCATGTTAGACACTGAAAAATTAGGTGCAGAGACTGAAAGAGTTAGCTAAGCTCCCTCCATAATCCCTGGAGCGGGAGGGGCAGTTCCGGAGGTGATTAATCTCACCTGTCTTAAACTCTGTTTGGATAAGACAAATTATCCTCCACAAGTGCCAGTCTCTCTTTATTAACTACAGAGAGACAGCCCAGGTATTTAGTTCAGATCTACCTTTGAGATGGCTAAACTGAATGGAGATATGTCCTACCCCATGGATTTAAGGAACTGCACTTGTGCTTTGAATTGCAAGGGCAAAGCCCTAGGGGTAGGTGTGCTCCTTGCCTTGGACAGTTTATGGACAAAAACCAGTGTCCAAAGTGCAAGAAATAAGGATGTTAAAGCTGTGTAGAAAAGTCTGAGACTCAGAGGGGCAAGCTTGCATTTATCCAAGGCTTTGGGATGAAAAAAAGTCTTGTGGGGCTTTTGGATAACTTCTCATTCTGAGACTAGCTATAGTTTAGTTAATTGGTTAAGTTAATTAAATAGTGCCAGGGCCCTCCACTGGACAACTTTTATCCATGGTGCTAAATCTTACCATGGTCCCTGTTTATCCCAGTCCAGTAGCAGCTCTCTGGCATGGCTTGAACATTAGCGTTGGCAAGAGCTTGTTCCCAACAAGCAGTCTGAATAGGGCCATTCTCTTTTGGAGGTTAAGGGCATTTAGCCCCCAGCGTGCCTGTGGCTGGACTGTGCCTGCTGGCCACAGGGCCAGACACCAGCCATGACCCTGTTTAGTTCATTACAAGGTGCACCAACAGTCTCTTCATCTTCTGTTTTTATTATTTTACCTTGTCAGGATCAGGACCATGGGGAAGCAGGTATAGTATGCTGGGCTTGTTACAGGACTATCCTTATTTTGAAACAGTATGGTGCTATCTAATTCCTTTCCACTGTTCTCTCTAATCTATCAAGACCTTGCAAATATGATTTTGGCCTGGATCCCCTGATCTGCATCATGAGTTGCCCCGTTTTCAATGAGCCACACCGGAGCATGTCAGGGTTTGGAGCTGATAGTGTTTTTTTGAGCTGGTTGAGCAAACAGATCTGCAAAACCTCATCTTGACAGTACACTAGCTCTGATCTGAAAGGAGACACAGCCTTAGACATCTGTTTTAAGGGCATAACTATTCTAAGCTTATTTGAACTCAATACAAGGCTCTGTTTATATTTCTTTGATTAATTGAAAATAACCTCTTGTTAAGGGAGTGACAACCGATACCTTAAGATTGTGCTTGAGTCATTCACAAGAGCAAAAAAAATACACCAAAGGTTAGGCAGGTCAAAGCCCTTGCTTGGATCAAAGCATATGTTGAACACTGTATAAATGCCAAATCTTAAAGTGTTTTGTATTTAAGGTTGAAGTTTGGAGTAAAACAATACTATAACAATAAATCCCTAATTCAGCTTGTTAACATGCTACCACATTCACAAAGGCACAGCAAAGAGAGAGACGCTTCTGATGGAGCAACTGGATACCAGTCTAAGTGTGTTAAAAATTTACAGCATAGGTGAGATCATTACTGTAATACCACATCCAGTTCTGGTAGACACATTTCAAAAAGGGCTTTAATGCGATGGAAATGGATCTCAAAAGAGTGACAAGCGCAATTTGTGGTCTATCCATAAAATCTGCCTTACTGTGAAAGACTAAAAAAGCTCAGCTAATTTTATTTATTCAGGACAAGGTTATAAGATAACTTGTCTGTGGTTTTGTATGGTCGAACCTACGTGGTGAGGGAACAGCAGGCTCCAGTTTCCACTTGGAGCTGCATGGCCTGGGTGCTTTCAACCAACATACTGGAGGAACCCCAGCTATGCCTGGGCTTGAAATATTCCTGCTGTCCTGAGGGTAAACTGAGGTTGGGCTGTACCTTGGTGGGCTGCAGTCCTCTGTCCCCGCCTCATCTGTGGCTTCCTGGAGTGGTCTGATGAGTGATGGCCAGGGTTAAGGATGGGGAGTGAGGCCAGACAAATACAGATGAGAAAGGCAGCCTTTCTTCTTGACAGGGTGGTAGCCACTGAAATAATTTATCTGGGGTAGATTGACCTTCACTGAAAGTCTCTGATTCAGGGTGGGATGTGCCATAATTCATAGCGGTTCTGGTGTTGGTTTTGGGACACCACTCTGTGGCTTCAGCTATGCAGGCAATCAGTCCAGGTGATTGAAATGATCAAATGAGTGATTTCACCTGGCCTTAAGATATCCCTATTAAATAGGAATATTTTAAAATTCTTATTTTAATAGGATTATTATATTCCTGTTAAACTGATTGCGGAGTGGAAAGGTCTCAGTGAGGCCATCTTTACCCTGAGAAAGCTCAATTTTAAGGAAAAAAAAGTCTCTCACCACTTTCAAATTTGTGGCCAGAATGACTATGTTTATATTTTCTTTCCAGGAAAGCGTTGAATCTGAGCTTAGACCTCGGTTCCTAGAACTGTCCCTAGAGCTTACTGGTGGGACATCTTTGAGCAGGATGAGGGGTGATTCACCTACTTCCAAGTAAAAAGTTTCCATTTGACCTGCTTCTCAGTTTATAGTGACCTGTTGTGTGGACATCTCATCCACCCTACAGTGGTGGTGTGGGTCCCAAATCGGGAAGACAAGAGGACCTCTTAGAAAGTGCCATGAGCTCCTACCAAAGGGTTTATGGCACTGCCTATTGCAAAGGCAGGTGGGATTTGCAGAGAGCCTAAAGTCAAGCTAGGTCTGGGCTGCCTGCAAGGACACATGTATACCACGTGTTAGGTCTAAAGGATGCTTTAAAAACTGCCACCAACTTCACTAGCCATTGTCTCCTTGTACCCAGCGTGCAGAGAGGTGTTCAGAAGATTTGCCTTGCTGGAGGATATCTATCCAGCTTTGTTCAGTTAAGGCAGTATCTTGCATCCATCAAGGCAAAGGTTTGACCACATGCCCAGTGTGATTTTCTACTTCTGTGAGTCATGCCATCGTCATGCCTCGCCAGTGCTTGAGCTGCTGCCTGCCTTGTCCCCGAGGCGTGTGGAGCCGTGTGCTCCTCACCAGGCTGGGCTCAGGACCCCCGCAGCCCTGGCCCATCTCCTCCGCCGTCCCTACGTGCCGGGAGCTATGGGCAACGCTGTGTTTCAGAGCGACTGCCTGCAACCCCAGGCAGAATTAGCTGGGCTATCGCAGGCAGCAGCTGACCCATGGGGTGCAAGGGGGATGTTGCTTCCCGCCTGCTGCCGTCCAGCACAAGCTAGAGCATTCGAGGAGTTTAGAAAAGCCAGAAAGCTGCTGAAAATGACATTTTACTCTCAGTGTCTAACATCATCACACCACTCCTGCTCAAATAAATAAACTTTGATGGGAATCCCCCCACCTTCACCCCCCTATTCATTCCTTGCATTAATAAAACTTGTCACAGTGTTAGTTTTTTTCCCAGTCAGCAGATTTTTAGGCTGGTTAATGAGGGGGAAAAATTTGCCTTCTTCCCCCCACCCCCCCCCCACTCCCCAAATTGCCTCCCCTTTCTTTCATGTCAGGGGCCAAGTTTGGATTGGAGCTTGGTGAAGTTTCTGTGTCATTTCCTGTTGCTGCCCTCCTCGACACTCGCTCCCGCGCTCCGCTCTGCTCTCCTCTCCTCCCGCAGACGCACACGGCGTCCGCCCTCCCGACTGGCGGCTTTTGGGGAGGATGTGAGAGGGCAGGGGCATACCTCACGCTCTCGCCTGTCACACCGCATTCCTGTTCTCGCCATCCCCACAGGCTCAGCTCCCAGCCCGCTGTCGGCAACGCCAAAGAACTGAACGGTAAACCAACTTTCTCCTCTCCAAGCAGCTCGGCTGTACTTCCCAGGCTGCTGCGAATCTAAGGCGGCGAGAGCAAAAACGTCCTTCTCTCTTGCAAACTTCTCTGCCGATGGCCGTGGCCCTGTCCATGCAGGTGGTCGGGAGCGAGGCGGCTGCGTGTTTGGGTGGTGGGTGGTCGAGGGGCTGCGGTGCGGTCCTGCGGCGTGCGGGAGGGACGGACGGGCTAGCGAGATCAGCTGAGGAGTGCCGGTCGTGTGGGAGCCGGCATGGGTCTCATGCTATAGGAGAGGTCAGTATCTGCGAGGGCTGACGTTGATGCTGTTTTGCAGATGTCTGATGGAAAAAAGAGCTATTTAAGGGAGGGAGAAACAAGCGTGGGGCTGTACAGAAGCCAGGAAGGCAGTGTATGGAGGTGAGGGACAGAGCACGGGGTGCTCAGCATTCTCACTTATGTGCTTCTTTCAGCTTCAGTCTAGCATTTACAGGTTTTTCCTAAGGCTTTCTTGCCATAGTGTTCAAGGGGTTTGTGGATGTGTATGGTCCCGGTGATTGCTTTTCTGATCAGAAAGAACTGATACTCGCGGAAATCTGTATTATGCTCACTTGGAGGAGCGGGCACAAATCAGCTGGCATCTGAAAAAACCTGCCTGTACTGTAATGCCTTTCCTCTGACATTTCCTTATTTGCTCGCTAAACACACATATATTTATTTATTTGGTAGGAAAATGACACAAATATTTGTGCTTTAAAGTAGAGCAACTGTGACTTCATGTACTATTTCTGTCATTCCTGACTCGTTCAGTCTTGACTGTTTCTTGGACAAACAAGGCGTAACAAACTGATGGGGAAATCCTGAAGCATGTGCTGGAGCCGGTTCCTGGAGCTTTCAGAGTTAAAAGGCTTTCTTCAACTCACTGACACAGGGCAGTAAATTTCAACGTGTCAGTAAGTGAGGGGAAAAAAGCGCTTGCAGAGCATTGTACACCGGCAGACAGTCAGCACTGCACAACCCCAGGGTCTTCACAGGCAGGATTAATTCCTAACACCTCTAGCTACTCAGCAGCATTTAGAAAGGTCGATTTTATGTACAGTATTTACCAGCTAATTATAAGTGTGTGTGGGAAGAAGTCTTGGAGTTGGCCCTGGGAAAAATGATCCTAAGGCTTTGTGTACAGTGTGTTTACCTCCAAGTCATTGCTCAGTTCATGTTGCTTCCTCAACTCCCCCTAATTTTATGTTAGTTTTGCAGTAGAGTCCTCTCTGCCCCCACTTCCCATAGGGAGTGCAGTGGAAGAAGGTACAAGATGGGGAATGTAGGAAGGGGGCTTTGGGTACACCCTGAGCACATCAGTCCTTCGCTCCAGCCGAGGCACATCACCTCCCACGGCCGGGGAAAGTTCAAGCTCCCTCTCCAGCCTTGGCATCCCTTATCTTGTTGCCGTAAGCAATGGGGTACCCAGGAGATGTTGCTGACAGCTTTGCCTGGAGTCTGTTTCTAGGTAAAAGCTTAAAGTTTCTTTCACAGTTCCTATATGAAAGCCACATTTTTTTTTTTAAAATCGAGTTGAGTAGGAAATACTTTTTTGGGTCTCCCCATCTCCCAGACTCTTTCTGAGTACTGTGCTACTCCTTACTGATTTTTCAGAAAGTATTCTTCACTTTCAGTGCTCCCCACAGCTGGCTTATACCTGTACTAGTGAGTTGGTCTTGATGGTCTGTGCTACAACACTGGTGATACACATGGTTTGGTCTGAGACAACTTCTGGGTGTTGCTGGGAGTTAGGATGGGCCAGGACGCTCCAGAAAGGCAGTTTGGATATGGCCACCTTGTTTCAGAGCGTAAGAGAGTTTAATAATATGTAGGCGTCAGGCCATGCCAGTTGGCTTCAGGGCTGAAGAATGGGCTCTGGCACGGTTTCGTTTACTAGCAGAGACGTAGCCAAGAGGCTAATGAGCTCATGTAACAGAGGGAGGAGATGAGCTGTAGCAGGAGTCACTCCCAGCACCTCTAAGGAGCTGAAGAAACAGTATTTACGTGTAACTGTGCTCTGTATTCCTTAATATGAAAGGAAATGGAGTGACGGACTGACATTTTTGCACAAGTCCAACAGACAACTCACCTCTGGTGTGAATTGAATCATTGCCTGACCAAGGTGACCGGGGAGCTAACTGCGCTTCAGGTGCTGCTTTTGGGTGCTTGAAGGGTGTATAGGACCTGAAGTCCTTCAGAAATCCATCCTTATATATAGGTGTTGAGACATGAGCCTCTGTCTCAAATGCAGTTTCGGGTGGTCTGTACATAAACTACCTTAAAACTTCACCTATGGGTGCCGTAGTGGGGGATAAACATAATTTCACCCTTAATTATTTCAGATCTAAATGTGAACCCACTTCATTTTAAGCTGACAACACTCTACTGATTTCAGTGAAGTTATTCCTGATTTACATCATCATATCTGCTTTTTTCTGCAACTTGCAAAGGAGAAAGCAAGACAAGAGAAACCCACTCAGGGTGAGATAATGATGGGAACTGAAGGGTCTTAAGTACCACTAAGACCTTTCTGGCTTTTTTGTGTTCTTGCTTGCCATAAATCTTAGCTTTTTGTTCTGTTAATGGAACCTTGTTCCATGTAAAAGCAAATGCTTGGCCCCTGCTTTTACATAGAACTGCTGTAAAAGTAAAGACCAGGATCCCTGTCCCGTCTCTCTCCTTGTGCGAGCGTGTTCTCCACACCACAGTTTCAGTGCTCATGTGCCCTTGACAGATGAGTCAAGGGATGGAGATTCCAGTTCTGCTGCTTACCTTGGGAAAATGCTCTGGAGCCCAACTGACTTTACTGTCTGGAAATATTTCCTGTTGCACAACATAAATTGTCTGTTTCAGTTTAATCCTGTTGTCTTAAATTACATCACCAAAGTCTTAAATTACATCACCAAAGTACTACCTTGAGTAAAGCCTCTCTTTGTGGCCACTCCACCGCAGTGGGGCAACCAGTATTGTAAGAGGTCTCAGGTTGTGTGAGCACGTGCTTCCCTTCTCCCTTTCTCCATCTTGCACAAGGGCAGGGCGAACAAGCCTCGCTTTGTAATAGCTTAGGGGTGCAAGTCTGTGCCTCTTCTAGTCCCCAAGCCAGACCCTTTGCTGCATGGTGGTGACTGAGATCTCCAGGAGAGATCTGTCATCACTGGTGGCTTCTTATGGCTCTGGTGGTCCTTTTCTCTGAGCTGCTTTTCTCTCCTTCAGTGCTTGAGCTTGGTGTGGCGTTTCCTGTCCTGCCTGAGGTTGCTTCAAGGATGCTCTGCTGCTGCCCGGCAGCATGTTGCCGGCCATCTGTTTCAGTTTCTGCTGGGGTTCACCTGGAGAATAGCAGCAGCATTTGGGGTAGCCTTGGCCCACTAACGTTTGTGGGTGCTTCCTGGCCTGGTCCTGGCTGTCTCCCCAGGCTGAATCAGACACACTGTGTTCATCCGCTTTGCTCTTGTGTAGCTCCAGCTCCAGTTCTTGTGGTATTTAAGTGCTGATGCACAAATTAAGGTAACATTTACATGCTTTAATGAGTCTTCAGCTCACCTGCACAGGTCTCTTGTTTTCCTTCTTCTAATGCAGCGCCGCTACCTGAGGACAGTCCTTGCCTCCTTGCTCCAGGGAGCTGTTGGTCCCTGCTCTGTTTATGGGACATTGCCATAGCAATGAGGATGTGTAGCGGAGATGGTCAGGATCGACCAGGTGATATCCATGCTGCTGGCCAAACACAACGGAAAAGATGCCTTCTTCCCTCTCCAAAAAGTATCCTGTTTGCTTTGGCTATTTTTAAACATATTCGCTGCTGGAGACTGCAGCTCACTATCAGTCTGAGCCTTGCCACCATACGACTCACAGCTGTGTAAAATGGATTAATGCTGAGGCTGGCAGGAAAGTCTTTGCTCTTCTGTCCACTGCTTAGGGCTGCCTGACATGTTGGTGGTTGTGGCAGAGTCACTTGCTTCCTGGTAAATTGGCTAAGGGCACCAAACAGCTTGAAGCCAGAGGCTTTTCCTCCTTACTCCTGACTTCTGGAGTTGAACTGGTGAGAAGGAGGTGAGAGGCCTCTGTATCCCATCAGCAATCCCCTCAATCATCCTCTCCCTCCCTGGAAGTGTTATTTTTGGTTAATTCATACAAGTCTGGGCCTCCTTGGTCTATCCTGTGGGAGGAAGCTTGAGGCTGGAATTTTGTAATAAAAGCCAGATTTTTCTCTGGAGGCAGAGTGGAGGAGGCCACTCCTGTTGCTTCTCCAGTTCTTGTTAGTTCTTGATCAGCTAAATCTGGTAACTGTGGAAGGTTTTCTTTCCCTGCTGAGAATAAGCTTGCCTCTGAGGAAGGTCAGTGTTGGGGTGTTCACCCTGAGATACCTGATTTCTGCAGAGCCACTGGTGGGAATCCTGGCTCAAGGTGCTTGGACCTCATCTTCCTGATGCAAGTTCCCAGCAGTTTACTGGGAGTGAGTCTGAATGCACCCCAGGTCATCTACAGCATTGCAGAACTGCAGGGTTGTTAAAAACAAGGAGTTGTCCTTCACTGTCCTTGGCCAGAGTTTGTTCTTACCCTGACGATCATAGAGCAGTCCGTCCCCTTCCACACCAGCAGCAGCTGGTTTTCACTGGAGCAAGCACATTTTTATACCTGCAGTTTGGAGAGTGTTCTCAGAGGCTTTCTGTGCTTGTGAAAAAACCTTTATCTGTCCCTCTGATTTCCCCTGTGACCATGATATTTCAATGTTGTCCTCCTCCACTGACCACTGGCAATAGAAAGACCACCACTCCTTGCTCTCTCCTCTTTGACAGTCTTACTTTGAAGTGAGGGGTTTTTTTTACAGGGGCTGGTGAGTGGAAAGCTGAGAACATCTAAAGTTAACATAATTTAAATATGCAGGTGCTACCTAACTTAAATATACACAGAGAGCTTGCTAATTAAATCTGAGTTTGCTTTTTGGTCATCAGTCACTGTATTAAGGACAGAGATAACAACAGGTGAAACCCATATCTCATCCTCAGTGGTACCTCACACACTACCTGAAAGATACTTTTCTGGAGTTTCCCATCTGCACTTAATTTCACTAGCTTAATAATATACATCCTATGCTCCTTTTATTTTATAGTCACCGTGATTCCATTCTGACATAGCCTAAAATTATGCTTGGAATCCTTTTTTTCCTTCTTTATTAATGCATACATGGACTGTATAGTCTTCAGAGATTTATTTTTCTTTAATGAAATCAGCCTCCTTTTCCTGGCTAGTGTAGTGCATGAATGTCACATTTAAATACGTGCTTTCAAGTTCAGTCCTTTCCCTCAGACATATTGCTTTACACTACATTTGGCTGTGTTAAACTGCAGTGCTGATTTACTACATCAGTGACCATGAAAGACTCAAATTCCTCTGACTCCTGTTTTGTTGCTTCTCTCTATTTACTATCCACAATGCTCTGGTTTTTGGAATAGTTCGCAGATTGTAAACTTAAATTTGTTTTTTTATTTTCATCCTCTTGATACAATGGTTACTATCAGATTAATATATTTAGCAGATTTGGATCTGATTACAGAGCAAGTACAAAAAGCTCTCCTGAAAGCAATGATGCCAGGAACATCACAGCAGTGTGTGGTGCCAGGCACCAGGTGTGCCCATGA